>JAAZTK010002037.1:0-12149 GCA_036507255.1 Megalothorax incertus
TTTAGATGTTTTTGCCTTGAAAATTGAACAGTGCTTAAAAGTCAACTAATATTATTTTCAAAAGAGAACGGGCTTTCTACACGGTTTACCCGTTTTATTATTTGTTGTTATTTGCTCTTTAATATAATCCTGCTCATCATCTTTTTCTTCATCCCGGATTTGCATATGTGTTATTTCCATTTGCTGCCATCTTTCCTAAAAATTTGGCCAAACCAAATCCTTATTTTTGCTTACCATTTCGCAATATGGGCTACAATCTGTGCAAGAGGGCTTTATTTATCTTTAATCTGTGAAATGTATCTCCTCTCATTCATCAAAATCCTTTCGGATATGAAAGCAAAAGTAGCCTTAATCCTAACCATCGCGGATTTTGAGACATTTCTTCGGAAATCCCGGGAAATCAGAATCCTTCATTACAAATGCTCTCAACTCGTAAATTACTACATAACAAGTCTAGTGGTTACAGCAGCTACCCTTCTCGTCACCACCAACTATGTCTCTCTCCGATTTTACCACAAATTGCCTCTTATCATCTATTCTCTTCTCCCTCTATTATCACTATTTGCAACTGTTTTTTTCTTCTCATTCTTTTACCAGGCTGCCCTCTTGCGTCGATACTCGCTCAAAATTACAAAAACCCTGCAGGAAAAATCAAAATCCTTTGGGAAATATCACCTAAAAATTGGGAAAGCTCAACGAAATCTCGAGATCAATTTTGGATCTTTTTATTCGTTCAAGGAATCTACTTTCCTCAATTTTATTTTATTCGTGTCTTGCAACTCTTTTGCTCTATCACTTTCTCTCAATTAAATTTTAATAATGATTTACTAATCATTAAATTAGTAATTAGATACATGCATATTCATATAGGCAATTAACATATTTTCTAATTAGATTAGGAATATAATTGACGAACTTAAACACAATTTTAATAGTATTAACAATTAATACTTGTAATATTTGAAATATATAAATGATAATTTGCTTAACCAACCCAAAAATATAAATGAATATTTTCATAATATATTCCTTATAATATATCAATATTTCTGAAATAAATAAAATCAAACACAAGCTCCCTCCAATTAAAAATACAATAAATATTGATAGAATATTTGAAAATAATTTTTGTGGCTCAATCTCAACATTATTTGTTTTATTATTCATATTGAATAAAATACTAAAATATGCTAACTCCTTTTTCTGACCTTTTTCTGACTTTTTAATAAAATCAGGAATTCCACCCTCAAACAATTTATCAAATAGGGATTTAATGACTTTAGTTGGACAATTTAATATCCTAGCCCCTTCATATTGTCCCATAAAACTACCCCCAATTGATACATCAATTTTGGTACGAGTTTCAAAATAATTTTTCAGACCTGCAATTCTACCCGAATCTGCGATAAGAATTGAATTTTGACATTTTGGAAATTCATGCAAATATTTTGGATCAAATGGCCATTTCCTAAAAAGTACTAGAGCTTTTATATGAGTTTCAATTAATAATTGCCTGCTTGTTGACCATGGGTGATATTTTTTAATTAAACTGTGACAAAAATATAAACCTGGCTTCGTTGATGAACTCGAACAATTTAATTTAACTTCTGAATAAATTAAATCATTTGCATCGTACCAATCTATACAATACTCTTGGCATTCCATTAGACTAGGAAATTCGGTAGTATTTAGACCTAATATTTGGGGATCCAAATTTAAATTTAATTGATAATTAAATAGTTGATTATATCCAAATGTATCGGGAAATGTTAAAACTAAATCATAGTCATATATGGAATAATTGTGAGAATTAAATTGAGAAAGGTTCGAGTAAAATTCGCTCCCGAGTGGCGCTAGTAGGTCGGTAGTGACAATACTTTTATATCCATTTGAGAGGATAATTCCAGCGACAAAACTCCATATCAGAAATATTAATTTAAAGCAACTTTTTTGCATAATCAATTCAGGAATATTTGGTTGATCTAAAATCGGCGCCAAAATCCCAATTGAAATGTAGCTCCATCTGGCGGGAATTTTTTTGGTCCCAAAATTAAATACTATAATAAGACTAAATGCTGATCCCAATGTAAACAATAATGTTCCAGAATCAAAAGGTTCTAGAAGGGATTGTGGATTCAAATGATTGCGGGATATGGGGGAGCACGTTATATAATTCTTCTCGTAATACCCCAATGGAGAATATTCGAAATATGGTTGGAAATCAAAATTAGCATAATTTGGTGGAATTGAATCAATTATTGGCAAATCATATTGTATACTCTCTGAATTATTTATGTCAAAGGTGCTCTTATTTAGATGATTATAAATGATTTGTGCAATTGAGACAAATGGATTTTGTTTTTTGGCAAGATAATTCTTTAAAAGAATATGAGATCCATCGAATCCTATGAATAGATGTTCTAGCTCAATTTGGTTCATTGATTTGGCCTTGTAAATATCGATATTTCTTCTACATTCTGATATTTCACATTTTAAAGGTATTTTTTTATAACTGGGCTTTTCAAAACCTCTCATAATTAATATATAAAGAATTATTTGCATAATCCAATAAATATTTTGTTTCTTTTTTGAATATAAAATAAGAAATGTATATTTTGGAGTTATTGAATAGCCCAAAATATTAAAATCAATTGAATCTGTAAATAAATAGAGTTCCTTTTTTGCGAAGGTATTGTAATCTTTATAATAATTCTCATCGAATTTTTGTAGAATTCCGTTGTAACTCCAAATTACCTCACAAAACCCATGCACTTTTCTTGGGGCAGGTGAGGAGGAATATGAATATTTAGAATTATTTATTGATTTTTCGTAATGTGAATATGGATGTGGAATATCCCAAAAATTAAATGGGATAGGTGAGAATATTTCAATCCAACAAAATTTGAAATTTTTACCAAAATCTTTAAGCCCAATGAAATTTACTTGGCTAGCAGCAAATGGCAAGAAATATATCAAAATATCCAAAATTTTAAAAATATTTTTCAACATTTTTATTTTAATTTTTTTCAAATTCTATTTTGATTTATTTTATTTTTATTTTCCAAAAACATAATATCGTATTTTATACTACTGAGGAATATGGATATTATCTATATATTGTAATACAATATACGGGCATTAAGAATACGTTGGGATTATGGTTGAAAATATTAATATTTTTTAACAATAAATTGAGCTGTAAACAAAGTAATTCAGACCCTCTTACAAATTCTCATTAAAATTGATTGGGTAAATTATTAGATTATCGTCAATGCTAACAACGTTTGGTAAAAATGATATTTTTGTAGAATTTATTTTAGGTACTTATTTTACCCTGGGGGAATTAATGGCGGACCACCCACTCCTATCGTATTTACACAGTATATTATTATCTGACGGCATTAGATTTCTGACGCAGTAAAAGAGCCATTAAGTCTGATTGAAAGCACAAGAGATACTGCCAATACAATAGGCAATGACACAAAAGAAAAACTTGCTGAACCAGCTTGTAATGTATAATTTTATTAAAATTTAATTGAGAGAAATTGAGAGTGCAAAGGAATTGCATGAGACAAATACAATAGAATGAAATTGAGAAATGTCGATTCTTTGAATGAATAAAAAGATCCAAAATTGACCTTGATATTTTGTTGAGCTTTCCCAATTTTTTGGTGATATTTCCCAAAAGATTTTGATTTTTCCTGCAGGGTTTTTGTGATTTTGACAGAATATCGCCGCAAGAGGGCAGCCTGATAAAAGAATGAGAAGAAAACAATAGTTGCAAATATATTGTAGATAGTATGGGGGTGAGGGCATAGATTAAAAGTGGCAATTTGTGATAAAATCGGAGCGAGACATAATTGAAGGTGACAAGCAGAGTGGCTGCAACAGCGACAAGAGTTGATACATAGTAATTTACAAGTGGAGAGTATTATGGAGAGTATACGAGTGGAGAGTAAATCTTGTAGGCTAATAAATTTTAGTAAATGGATTCTACTTAATGGAATTTGTAATTTTGCAATTTGAATAAAAATAAAGATATGAATATATAACATGTATTAATATAATTTTAGCGAGACTTTGATGCAAACCTTGGGATATGGACCATTCCCGAGGACGCCAATCGAGAACTTGTCCATCGGCTTCATCCTAAGTTTAATGTCTAAAAATTGATTTAGTGGTAAATCAAACCTTGGAAATTATTGGCCAAATTAGAGGATTTTTAGATTTATAAAATAAATCCAATTACATTCGAATGCAAACATTCAAAGTCTGACCATGTTTTTGAACTGCCTGCCACGCCGTAGGCCCTCGGCATCACCATTTCGGGATGAATGTGCAATTAAGAGAAATCCGTTCCTTATTGACCTCGTACTTTATCTTTATATTTTTCATCCATTTCAATCTGCCCTTGAATAATATTAAAATGTTTAATTTTATTATGGTCGAATTGTATTAGGTGATTGGGGTAATGCTGGAGGAGGCTGACGTGAAAACCCTGAAGACTCTGCGGAAGATGAACTCTAATTGGAACACCCTTGACCTCAAGGAGCTGGAAAAGAGAGCATTAGGGGTAAATCTTACACTATCTAATTATATTTATGAACTATCCGTAATTTAATCTTTAAATATTACAGGGTCAAATGATGCATATTAACTTTTCGAGGGAAGGGTGTCCAGACAATGGCTATGCTCAATTTATTGATTCCACCGCTGCGATTCCTCAACTCTTTCACTCCTTTAAACTTCATATCCCAAACTCCTTCAATTTCATCCATACTTTGATCCACAAATACACCCCAATCTTCCTCCACTTTCAATTTCATGAAAAAACCAAATGGACGGAGGATGTCAAGAAATATCTTCGCCAATTTTTCAGCTCGATCTCAAAAACACTCCAAGAACTCAAGGTTGAAAAAGTTGGACATCCCTCATCTTGGGAGCAAGTCACCGATCTAATCAGCATTCCAGGAAATGGATCTCCCCTCGTGTTTAACAAATTGACCAAAATAACTTGGGATATGGGCCCCGATTGTGATGTGGATAACCACATTCCATTCCAATTCATTCTCGACAAATGTAATTCCAATCAATTTGACCCAACGCCAAATCTTACCACTCTGGAAGCTTGTATTAACTCTGACCTCCTCAATTTGATGAATATTGGACCAAATCTTTCCCGATGGACTCAACTCACGACCCTAAGGATTTTAGAGCCATACGATGAGGATGCCATGTAAGTGTTAAAAAGAGTTTGACCTCCCAAATTAAATGCACATTTATGAATTTAGACTTCCAGCAACTCTTCTCTCATTGGGCCAAGGAGGGATGTGTCTAAAAGTGTTGGCTTTGTCAATTGCTAGCCCTCTAGCGGAATCATACCCTGCATTTTGGGAGAATTGGTCATATTTCTTCGAAACTCAAGCCAAAAGCCTTCGAATCTTGGAATTACAGTGGCAATGTGGCTTCGATGAGTTTGATACCGAAGATTTTGAACTCCCAAAAATCCATCTTCCAAGATTTAAGAGCCTCCACACCCTCCATTTCCATTTTTCATGCGGGGTATTCACTCTATCTGAACCAGTTCAGCCCCTGATCTTTGAAATGGGTGGATTTCGTGAGCATTTCCCAAAGGTGGTCCACATGAGGGTCAATGAGCAAGCTCTTTTGAATATATTCCCGGTAGGGGGTGTGACTATCTGCCTCAAAAGTCTAATCATCGAGGATGAACCAGATAATTGGGAAGATTGGACTTCCAGGATCCGTTCCGTCGAATTTTTGACCTGTCCAGCTAGATTTTTCAAAGCTGAAGAGGAAGAGGTTCCCTGGAAGAGGTCTCTCATGGAGCTTGTGGTTGAGAATGTCCGCTTCCCCATCAAAGTATCTCATCTTAAATGTAAAGTTTAAGAAATTAAAAAATAAAGGCGAAATAACTTTAATTTGTATTTTGGTTCAGGTCTCCGGAAGCTAGTTATTCGTGAATGGAACTTGGACATCAAAATTAGAAAAGATCCTCCTTACTTGAAAAACTTTAAGCAAGTTCCCCGCCTCAAATTGTCTGACATCACTTTCGAATGTTATCAAGAGGTACTGGACAAAATTATGTACCTTATATAAAGCTTTAATATAATGTATGATATTAGATAGTAATTAATGCCAATTTCCCATTTGATTTAGCCCTCGGCTGAGGTCAAGGCTCGGTTCAACTCCCATTTCAGGGCACCCGTCAAGTTCCAACGGATAGGAGAACTTCAATTCCCCTTTTACCATTATGCAATATAAGACAATTTCTGCCCTATATAAGTATTATACTACATAATATGTAAGCATAACGGATTAACACTTTTTGGATAAACAGATATACTTATAAATTATAATTAAAATAAGGCATAATCTTATTTTAGCAATAATTTGTCAATTTTTTTTAGCAAATCAATGGAATTTGTAATTTTGTAATTGAAATAAAATGCTAAAAATAAAAAATTGAAATAAAAGTTTTTAGTCTAATTAGATAAATTATTTTGTAGGCTAATAATAGGATTTTTGACAACTTGACTAATCCAATAAAGGTCTATTCGCTCCAAAAAGAATATAAAATCCCTGATTTAAAATAAGCCCCATTTGAATTGCGTATAAGAATTTGGATTGAGAGTCGAGACTGATTATTGATTAATGGATACCTTTAATGCAAATCCTAAGACATTGGACTGGAGGACGCCAAATCCGAGTATTTGAACCCTAGATGTCAAGGTCGGTTTGATCTTCATTTTTAAATGTAAGATATTATTTTGAGGTAAATGAAGTTCAATATAGAGCCTTGGTAATTTTAGAGTGATATTTTAGGTGCAGATAAATCCAAAAATTCAATCGGAATTTAAAGTTCTTAAATCTTATGATGCTTTCGTGCTGTTTTCCGCGCCGTAATCCCTCGACATCATCTGGGGATGCCATTACAATATCAATAAACCCGTTCCGGATTGACCTCGTACTCAATCATTTATATTTTTAACCCAAGCCCTTTAATATCTTTAATCTGTAAATGCTTAATTTATTTTGGTCCAATTGCAGGTGATTGAGGTGATGCTGGAGGAGGCTGACGTGGAGACCTTGAAGATCCTTAGGGAAATGGACTCAAATTGGAATGAACTTGATCTCAAGGAGCTGGAAAAAAGATCTGTGAAGGTAGAATTTAAATCCCTTATTTTGAATTTTAATTTAATCCACCTTTTTAAATTCCAGGGTCAACTGGAAGAACTTAACTTTTCCTATGCCAAGAGTGGCTCGATAAATTTTTGGAAGCTTCCTCCGCGAACCCTCAACTTTTTCACTCCTTTTATCTCAACTTTCCAATTTCCTTCAAATTCATCCACCACTTATTCCCAAAATTCACTCCAATATTCCTCCACATCGAATATCATGAAAAAATCCCATGGACGGAGGATGCCACGAATTATCTTCACAACTTTTTCACTTGGATTTCACCTACACTTCAAGAACTCGAGATTCAAAAAAGTGACGATTGTTTAGTTGAGGGACAAGTCATTCTTTTGGGTATATCACCGGTAAATGGAGCTCCCCTCGTGTTTCAAAAGCTAACAAAATTAATTTGGAACATGGGGGAATTATACTATGAGAAAAATGACCACATTCCTTTTAAATTCATTCTGGATAGGGGTAAAGATCAATCAAAATTTTAGATATTGAATTAATTTCATATTTTTTTTTTAAATTTCCGAAGCTGGGGCTGTTGATCCTACGCCAAATCTGACATCCCTGGAAGCTTGCCTCAACTCGGATTTCCTCAGAATGATATATAATGGACCTACTGCTCATCGATGGACTAAACTCACCTCTATGAGACTTTCAACTTGCTTTCGTGATGATTATTCAAATTTTTCAAAGTAAATTTATTGATATTTAAATTGGATTGTTGACATTTTTCACAAAATTGTAGATTCCCTGCTACTCTTCTCTCATTTGGTCAATTTGGAATGCGTTTAAAGGAGTTTGCAGTGTGTGTAACCTTTCCTCCGGCGGAAGAAGCTCCTGAAATGTTCCAGCTGTGGTCTCATTTTTTCGCAACCCAAGCCAAATCCCTTGAAATTCTGGAATTAGAGTGGTTCTTGGAACCTGCTTCTGAGGACGCCAAAATCCGACTTCCAACTTTTGAGAATCTTCATTCCCTTGATCTTTATTTGAGTAGCGGTGTATCATTTTCAGGAGGGGTTCGAAGGTTCGAAATGGGGCCATTTCTGGTCCATTTCCCAAAGTTGCTCCATCTGGAGGTCAATGAACATGCCTTTAAAAATTTGACCATGTACCCTGTTGAGACTCTCACTCTCACAAGTCTTGTCCTCCGCAATAATAAACGAGTTGAATCTTGGACTCCTGCTGGTCCTAATGTCCATCCAGTGGAGTTGTTGACCTACGAGGGTTGGAGGGAGTCGCTAAAAGTCCTGGAATTAGACCATGTCCAAGCTCCTCTCCAAATGCCTCATAACACAAGTAGGATAATATTAATTAATATTATTCAAATCAGGATCAATATAAAATTATTTTGTAAATATTACAGGCCTGGAGGAACTAATTGTGAAAGAACGTTGTTTGAAATATCTTCCAAAGAATTATCTGGACTTTTTCGAGCAAGTTCGCTCCCTCAAATTGTCGTCAATCACCTTCAAATCACATTACGATGTATACGGATAATTAGAAGAATTACTTAATTTCGTAATATTACCTGGTAAAGTTTTAATCCCATTCCTATTTGATTTTAGCCTTCCGATGGGGATGTGATCAAAGTTCGGTTTAGGAGCTATTTCCCTTTCCTCGTAAAGTTTCAGCGAAATGAAGGGAAATTACATGAATTTCATTATGGCTATTAATTATTGACAAGATCGGTTAAAGTCACTTAAAACCCACCTAAAATTAAATATCTGGACCTGGCATATCTCCCTTCGTGTGGTATCTTTAAAATAGGGTATAATTAGTGCAAAGCACATTAATTATTTATGATAGGTGTTAAAATATGTAATTAATTATAAAAAAGTTTTGCCATCATTCCAACGTACATGTCTTTGAGTTTGAAAACCAATGCCCCATAATATATTGTATTTTGTAATTGAAATAAAAAGCTAATTTAAAAAAATGTCTGTCTTTTAAGTAAGAATTTTTCGAGCTTTTCAAATGACCAAATAATGTGAATTACTTTGTATGATATTAATGTTTAGAAGATGGTAGGTATAATCGGGAACGCTTTTATGCAAATCCTGGAACATGGAACATTTCTGAAGAACACCAAATCCGAGTATTTTGACCCTGGGGATCAGGATCGAATTGACCACCATTTTCAAATGTCATAAAATTAATTTGGCCCTAAATGATGTTTCAATGGAGCCTTGGAATTTTTTGACACAGATTTTGACTAATTAAATCCAATAAATTGTAATTCAAACCATAATCAAAGTCTGAACATGTTTCTCAGCCTTCCACGCCCTAGGCCCTCGACTTCCTCAATTCCGGATGCCCTTATAATGTCGAGGAACCCGTTCCTTATTGACCTCGTACTTATATCATTTATATTTTAACCCAATTTCAATTTGGCATTGAATATCTGGAATATTTGCATGTTTTTTAACGCTCTGAATTGCAGGTGATTGAGGTGATGCTGGAGGAGGCTGACGTGAAGACCCTTAAGACCTTGAGGAGAATGAATTCGATTTGGAACAAACTTGACCTCAAGGAACTTGAAAAAAGAGCTTTGAAGGTGAAATTTTTTAATTTTTAATATTTATTTCAATAATTTAGTCCACCTTTTAAATTTCAGGGTCATCTGAGGGAGGTTGACTTTTCCGAAGGATGTCAAAAGCGTCTTAATAAATTTTTGGTGTCTTCCTCTGCGATTCCTCAGCTTTTCCACTCATTCCGGTTCAATTTCCCCCAAATCATCAAATTGATCGATTCCTCCTTCTTCAACAAATATACTCCAATATTTCTACACCTCGAGGTTGATGAAGCTCCATTCCCGGAGGGTATCACGAAATACCTCCACAATTTTTTCAGTAGGATCGCTCCAAGTCTCCAAGAATTAGATGTTGAGAGGACTGAGTATTGCTCAGCTCAGGTAGTCATCCAATCAAATGAACCTCGCATCGTGTTCCCCAAGTTGACCAAATTAATCTGGGATATGGGTGATGATGACTCGGGTGCCAAAGACCACATCCTTTTCCAATTCATTCTCGATAAATGTAAATCATGAGAATCCATTTTTAAAAGCTTTTTGCTACATATATTAATTTAATTACATTTCAAGCTGGAGCCGTTGATCCAACGCCGAATCTCACCTCTCTGGAAGCTTGTATTAACAAGGATTTCCTCAAAATGCTGAAAGCCTCGACTTCTCGGTGGTTCCGTCTCACCACCCTAAAAATAGAATCCTGCGATGATGAATATGCCAAGTAATTAAACTTCCAATAAATTAAAAGATTTACAATTTTTATGAATTTAGATTTCCAAAAACTCTTCTCTCATTGGCTCAGGGAGGCATGTGTCTAAAGGTGTTTGTTTTGTCATTAACTTTCCCACCTGCTCAAAAAATCCCTAGAATATTAGAGACTTTGTCACACTTTTTTGTCACCCAAGCTAAGAGTCTCCAAGTCTTGGAATTAGTGTGGATTTTTCGCAAGAAATGTGCTTCGGAGGACACCAAAATCCGGCTTCCAATTTTTGAGAATCTCAACACCTTTCATCTACATTTTTATAATGGCGAATCCATCCCAAGAGGATCAGTTGATGCCCGGACGTTCATAATGGGACCATTTAGTGTCCATTTTCCAAAGCTGGACCACCTGCGGATCAATGAGCAAGGTCTTATGAACATGCCGATAGATGGGGAGCCTATGACCCTCAAAAGTCTCACCATCAACGGTGTACCGAATGATTGGCAAGCTTGGAATTCGAGGATCAGGTCCGTTGAGTCTGCGACTTGCGCAGCATATAACTATTGGGTATTAATTATTATAATATATTCGTATTGTACTACAATAATAATAATAATACGATACAAATACTACAATAAATATTAATATTTTTAAAAATCCCATTTAATTTAGCCCACCGAAATCAAAGCCTTGTTCAACCCATTTCATATCAAAATCAAATAATCTGAGGGAGACCTCGTACAGGAGCAACATAAATAATTTTGCGAGTTAATATAATTAAATTTTAAGATCCGGTGATGATGATACGTAATACGAATTACGGATACATAAATAATATGCTAGAGGTTTTAAAATTTCTTATTTGAATTTATTAAATAAAAATTGAAAGGAAAATGAACACAAAGATTGTTTATTTTAGAGGAAGATTATTGCACAGCTTATTTTACTCTAAATTTTTTATCACTATACAATGTTATCAGTTTGCTTACCAAAAAGCAATGTACAATACGATATATATCTTATGGGTTATGAACTTATGAGTATGACCGACTTAGAATAAGTTTAGGGGATAGGGTTAGTTTAGGAAATTCAAAAACTCTTGGTATTTTAAAGGCAAATTAAAGTGTAGATATTTAGAAAATATTCAGTAAATAATTATTCCATATATTTGTAATTTAAACTTTAAAGGAAGCAAGCAAATATTCAATATGTAAAATACAATTAAATTCTTAAAACAACAAATTTTTGTACTATGCATCCGTATGAATACCAAGCCTGGGCAAAATACTTGGTCAAAATACTAAATACAAAATACAAAATACTATTTTGTATTTTGTATTTTGGGGGGTCTGGGAGTGAAAGTACTTTGTATTTGTATTTTGGACAATCTCAAAAAAGTATTTTGTATTTTGTATTTTCATTTTGGGAAATCAAAAATAGTCAAAAGTATTTTCAAAATACTCAAAATACAAAATACTTTTTTTATCCAAAATACCCCGAAAAACTTTTTTTTTGGATCAATTTCGACTTATTTTTTAAAAATTTCTTTAAAAAATATCCTAGTATCGTTTATTAAATACATTTTTGAACTTCAGAGGTCAATTTGAATCTCCTAAATAACAAAATTTGCTTCGATATAAGCCATATAATTGCTCGAGAAAAAAATTTTTAAATAAAAGTATTTTGTATTTTGAAAAAGTATTTTAAAATACT
>JAAZTK010002038.1:0-12148 GCA_036507255.1 Megalothorax incertus
ATATCACATCTTCATCCTCAAACTCGACCTCATCACTCGTCTCCAACCAAGAGGAAGAGGAGGAGGAGGAGTCAAACTCTAGTAGTAAAACCTCAAGTCTTCCAGCTGCTGGGCGGCTCATTCGAAGACGTGGTAGGAAGCGAAAGAATGGAAGAAAGACAAAATTTACTCCAACCAAACAAAAGAACCAACATTTGACGAATGGGAGCCTAGGGGGAAAGCAACCAGGGTCAACTTCTTCAGGGAGTGGTGGTGGTGGAGGGAGTGGAGGAAGGAAAAGGAAGAGGGATAATAGTGAAGGAAGTGATTTAAGTTCTGACATTAGTTCGGATTGTCCAAGTTTGGAGAAAAAGGCAAAAGTGACCCGTAGGAATAACCGAGGTGGAGGTGGAGGGAGAAGGCGTCAGTCATCCAACAATAATCGGCAAGTCGTCAAAAATAGCTTGAAACATGGGATTGTTGGGCTACGAAATCTGGGGAATACCTGCTTTATGAATTCTGTACTCCAATCACTCAGGTATGCATTCATACTCTATTATCGTACATCTCTCCCTGCCCCCATCTCAGCTCAGGATATACTTATACCAGTGAAATAATACAATAGCATACGTAGTCTATATACTCTATAGCTTTATCGATCTGTTTTCAAAGCTTCAAAGCTATTTGAATTTCATATGAATTCTAAAAATGATTCAAAGGGGCTTGTTAGGGCTATAATATACCTAATTTGGAAGGAGTTTTTTCCCCATAAATTCAGGAAAATCCAATTTATTTTGAATTTTTGATGCGAATTCTAATACCAATTTTTTAAATTTTTTTTACAGTAAAATCCAAGACTTTTGCTGTTATTTCTGTACTCAGATTCCAAGTCAAGATCACCTTAAATTAAACAATAATAACACCACCACACCCTATCAACCTAACGGAAAGTTCCCCTATGTTCGTCGATTCCCTTATTCGACTCGATCTCGAAAAAATGGACTACTCTCTTCAAATAACGTCCAGAATGGTGGAGGAGGAAGTGGATCAGATTATAATTCAAGTCAATTGAAAAATAAGAATAATTGTGAAAATGGGTTGATTGAAAGCCGGCGTGGATCTGCTGAGAATTCTTCACTGGAAATGAAGCTAGAGCTACGGGCTGAAGAGTTTCTCACAGAAGAACTTCGCAAGATCCTCGTCTCGCTGAGCACAAAAGGGAATTCCGCTGTATCTCCCGACACCCTGTTTCACATTATTTGGTAAATTTTAATTAATTAATTAATTTTTTTAATCTGTATTTTATTTAAATCTTCCAGGGAAGTAATGCCGAGATTTCGGGGGTATCAACAGGTAATCATCATTCCCAAATCAATTTTCAATTGTTGTTTTATAATTGTTTTAATTTATTCCAAAAGCTATTATAATTTATAGTGTATTACTAAATATTGCGCTGCGCGCGGTAAAGTTCAAAAGATCACGATTCGAATCGTGTCTCAATTATTTTTTGTGCAAAAAAAGTTTTTTCTTCAATTAAAAAGTAATTAAAAGTGGAATTACGATGGTCCACCCTACCCTTACCCGGATTTACATGTTTGTGGACAGCGACGAGGGTTTGGACCTGCTCTGGGAGCGATTTGGCGAAGCGGAGAGACCTCAACACCCGCGGCCCGAACTGGAGGACCTGATTAGGTCAATCCGCAACAACCCCCGACCCGAATTCATCAACATCCCTCAATTTAACATTGGTCAGATGAACGACCAGACCCGCCCTGACATATTCGCGATCCTACTCCTCCAAAGCTACAATCTACTCAAAGCGGGCCGTGGTCAATCCTTTGAGGAATTTGCCCGCCGACACCCGGCTTCAGCTCAAAGGATCAGGACAGGATCAATGACCCTCAGGGATCTTTGGTATTGGCTACAAGATAATTATGGGCTAATTGTCGTCGGGGCCAACTATGCTGCTTTTAGGATCCTGGTCAACGACTTTACGGAACAGATCGGAAATTGCGACCTAGTTGACTTCAATTTTGATCAACCACCAACAGGTAAATATTTTTTAATGCAAAATTAAATAAGGAATTAATTAACAATTATTTAAAAATTGAAAAATGTCCAAAAATTGATTTTTTTGCAATTTTTGCAATTTTGCGAATTTTTTTATTTTATTATTTTTTGACCATGTGACCCTTAAAATGACCGCCATAATGAGCTGGTCACTAATTAGTTGGAATTTTAAAATTTCGTCATAAAATAAAAAAATTATGGCCAAAAAACAATTTTTAAAATTTTGAAAAATTTTCTAAGTGTTTAATTTTTAAAAAAAATTTGCGCAGGGGTTTGGGGCAATTTTGCAAAAAAGGGTCACGGGGGGTGTCACATATTTGGGGCAATGTGCAAATCCCATTTACCTACTTTGACGACGTCGAGAAAAAATCTCTAAAAACTAGATTTTATGCACCTAAAAATCTCTTAAAAAGGTCAATTAATTAATTAGATGTATTTTTTTTATTTATTTACAGGTACCTTGTTTGGGCCCATGACATACCGAAATGACCTTGGGTACAACGTTGACCTCCGCCATTTTTCCGAGGGACAGCCCATAAGCTACCGTTTCAAGTATTACACGGACTTGAGGGCAAATGCTACCTGCATTCTTATTGTGGAGTCCCATGCCGCGGTTAATCGGTTGATTAATGAGGAGTGGCCTCAAAACAGGGATGTCATCCTCATCAGTGGCCATGGCATCCCGTCATTTGGGGTCAAGAGGTGCCTCCACAAGATCAAGGATGTCCTCAACCTCAATGTCTACTGTTTTTATGACAATGACAAATGGGGGTGGGATATTGTCAACGACTTGAGGGAGGGGAACAGCAAGTATGCCATCCCCGACATCATTGATGTCGGCTTCACCGAGGAGGAATACCCAGGAAAGCGCCATATCTCCCACTTTCCAGTGTTCCCCGAGCCTGGAAAGATGACAATGGGTCAATACTTGGACTCCAAAATCCCATTTGAGGAGCTCCTTCAAAAGAAGACTGAGGTTGACCTGTCCAAAGTCAAGGTGGAGCCCGAAGAACCCCAGGAAATGGAGCTCTATCCGCAAGACGAGGAGGAAGAGGAAGAGGAGGAGGAGATTCAACAACTCTTTTATATTGAGCCAAAAAAGCCCAATTTCAAGTAAGTACCTACAATATTTACGTACCTAAAGTAATATTATATTATGCCAATTTATTTATATTTTATTTCTTTTTAAGGGAGAGGAGGAGAGTGGCCCACATCCCCCCAAACAAGGCAGAGGAGATGAGGGACAAGCGGAGGGTGGCCAACATCCCCCCAGAAAAGGCAGAGGAAATGAGGGATAAGCGGAGGGTGGCTAATCTGGATCCAGATGTGTTGGAGAGGAGGAGGAAGAAGGAAAGGGTTGAGAGCATGGCCCCAGACAAGATAGAGAAAAAGAGGAATAGGGAGAATTTGGCCAGACAGACGGAAAAGTTTAGGGAGAAGAGGAGGGTGGTGAACCTTTCTCCAGACCAATTGAAGAGAAAGAGGGAAACTGACAGGCTGGTCAAACGAAAGGAAGCAGAAAGGAAGAAGAAGATGAAGATGGAAAACCCAGCCCCACAATGATGCTCCAATTATTTAACTTTTAAATTATTTAACTATTATTGAAAATGAACTCGTTATCTTTTGAAAAGATTCTTGATATTTCTTAGACCTATGCAACAGCGTAAAAAGAAATCGTTGATTTCTTTAATTTTTAATTGGTAATTTTTAATTGGTAATTAATTTAACAGCAGGATGCCCACGAATTTTTAAGATATATGCTGGATAGACTGCACAATGAACTTGTTTTCCTACTCCCAAAATTTGGAGGAAAGAATGGGAATGGGGGTGGAGGTATGAATGGATTCAATGGACATCCTTTTCGATCTCTGGCCGGTGTATCGAGTAGAAAGGATCCCCTTCTTACGTCCACGCTATTCAAAGGTCGTCCATCCATTGTCACGTGAGTATTAATGGTTTATGATTTAAAGGTTTTACTGGAATTACAATCAATTTTAAATAATATTATAGTTCAATCTTTGGAGGAGTACTTCAAAACGAGGTGGGTAATAGTTTATACTAGAAATTCATTTTAGCAGAATCTTCTACAATATTTTATTATGTGGGAGATTCGCAAAGATTGAGCGTGTTTCATTATGCCCCAAACACATATATATTTCACATGTCACTAATATTGATTTTTGGATTAACTCTCTAGGTGCGATGCTGCTCTTGTGGTATGGAATCAAAGAAGCACGACCCTTTCCTAGACTTGTCCCTCGACTTACCCAACAATGAAGAACCACGATTAGAAGGTACTTTTTGCTAAAATTTTAATATTTAAATTGTAAATTATATTGCTATTTTTTTCCTCAGACTGTCTCTCTCGTTTTATTGACGTTGAGGAGCTGACTGATGCTGATATGTACTTTTGTTCGAATTGGTAAGAAAAAAATTAAAATTCCAAGCAGATTTTATTTATCGTTTTTTTAAATTTAAATTCCAGTAAAACGAAGCAAAAGTCGACAAAACGCTTTTGGATTCGTCGACTCCCAAACGTCCTCTGCTTACATTTGAAGCGATTCCGCTGGTCAAACTGTCTACGCACTAAATTAGATAATTATGTCCATTTCCCACTCAACTCCCTCGACATGTCCCGTTACCTTTGGAAGGGAAAGGTGAAGAAATTGAGACTAAAAAATTCCAATTGAGCCATTATTTTAAAATTTAAATTCAAATAGGTCCATGAGACAAGGGGATCTAGTTCTCTCGGGTCTGCTTTATATGATTTGTCTGCTGTAATTGTTCATCATGGATCAGGGTAAGTTGTGGAAAATGAATTACTGATTTTTTATATTTTTAATGTCATTTTTTATATTGGATTTTTCAGAATTGGATCAGGACATTACACCTCAATGGGTCAATATGATGGAGAATGGTACCACTTTAACGACAACCAAGTTAAACCCATTTCATCAGAGGATGTTGGGAAATGCAAGGCTTATATACTCTTTTACAAGCGAAAGGGTCTAGGGTGAATTGAAAAATTAAAAAGGAAATACGACTTTCTGCAACGCGTCACCGTTTAAATTATATTTACAAAAAATAGCTGGTTAAAGTTAGCTCTAAAAAAAATTCAAAATATCAAAATTGGATTAGTTATTTAAATTCTGTTAATTAATTTTAAATTATTTCTTATGCCCCAAATTCTAAATTTTTTCACTTGAATCAAATTAGAAAATTAATCGGCCCAATTCTACCCTATATATTATTAATCAATTACCTATTTAATCTTTATCGTAGTAGAATTCGTAATTCTAATGTATTAGGTACATTTACCACAATGTGTAGTATTTTGATAATTTTGAAATACAATGTGTATTCACATTTGTGATTTATTAAAAAAATCTGTTCATTATTGTACTACTAAATTATTTAACTTATTTGAAAATGAACTCATTTGTACTCGCCCTTTTTTTAAAAAAAATTATATCTTGATATTTCTTAGACCTAAGCACCAGCGTAAAAAAATTCCTTCGAAATCAAAGAATTGTGATAAATTATTTAAATTAATTATAAATGTATTAGTAGTTTAATAGTACCAAGATTTGGTTCGGGGAGAAGGGAATTTATCTGTAGGTACATATATTCGGAGGATTTATAAGGCTTAGAATTTATATATATTATTACCTAATTAAATAGTTTATTTAATATAATATTAATTAATATAGAATTTAGTGAGTTTTGCTGTGATTTTTCAATGTGGATTATCCACAATGAAATTAAGGATTTTGTTGTCTTTTTTTATTGATAAAAATAGTATTTATACGATTATATAATAATACCTATTTAGTACTATAGAAAGATGAACAAGATATATATGTACGTAAACCTCTCTCTCGTTAATTGAGCCTAATTAGAATTCAGCCGTCAAATTGGAGTTTAAGAAAAAACGCGTTTAAAATCAAGTAGAATTTACCTTTATCTAAAAAAATATGTCTAGAAGATAAAAAGGGATATCGGAATATCCTACTAAAATTCAGATTTTAATGCAAATTACTTGTAAATAAGGGAAGAGAAAGAGAGAGGAGGGAACGGCGATATACCAATTACAAAGTTTAAATTACTACTCGTTCTTATATAATTGTATAAAATCTGATTAAAATGAAATAAAAATAAAGTGTGAAATAACTCGAAGAACTTTTGTTTGAAATCAGTTCAAATCTTTATTCATAAATTCATTTTTATATTATATGCTCTTTAACCTGTACAAACGACTACTTTAGGTAATTTACATAGGATATAAATGCTATTTCATATTATGCTTATAATTTATTTAAATTCATAATTGTCAACAAAACAACCCTATGGCTAACTATTAGAATATCGTGCTAGGAATTTACAGTTTTTACTAATCTCTCATTTAACTCCTATCTTAATCGTCTTAAAATTAGTATCGTACTATTAATCAAAGTCAAGTATAAATATCTAATTAAGAGTAGGCTAGAAAGTTAATTATTAATTGATAATTACTAATTAGGTAAACAAAATAACAATACGGTAGGTATAAAAAGATCTAAAATGTAGGGTATTGTGTACATAACAGGTATAGGAAGGGAGATAGGATAGAGCAGAGTGAACGTTCTTTTAGAAGAACTTAATAAATCTAGGCTAGCTATGAGATAATTGAATTAGGGATTGCATCTACTACTTTAGAGAAAGTGCAGATGTTTTAAAGATTTTACAATTTAATTATAAATATAATTAAACCTAATCTAACAATATATCGTAATTAGATTATTGTATGAATAAATTAGATTCATCTCTAGCTTTTCAACTAGCCTAAACCTACACTGTAGATGATATAAATTGCATACCTACCTATAAGGCTATAAGGGTATTTACATTTTACAGTTTAAAATGAAAAGCTCACAGCAAATCCTCCTATGAAATTACAAATTGAATCTAGGTAATTACGTAGTATTGTTGTACTGTATGGATAATAGTGTACAAGAGATCCATAAATTCATATAAAACTCTCTGAAACATTTACAATATTTAATATCCAATTACAGTTCCTTAATCCTAATTATTTCATAAATTCATATCCTACAGATTTAACATTGTAGATTTTTAGTAAATCCTCAAGTAATTAGAATAATTTCATCTTTAACATTAATTAGATAGTTTATCTTTTAACAAGCTTCCAGGCATTTCTACGGCCTACACAGAAACATTGCCAAAGGCTTATTAATTACAAGTTTACAACCTTTATACATTTTGTAAATGCAAACAATATTGATAAATAAATTGAAAACTTACAATACCTACATTTCATAAATTAATTAAAATTATTCAAAATTGTACACTACTTCAGAAGAAAAACAGATTCTTCTAGGCAATGGATAATTAGATGGCTTCGTACATTTCAACTGTATCCCCAGCCTCGTTAATTGAAATATCTCCGAGTACAAGCTCCTCACCCACTGGAGCCGTCGCCGCAGCATTCTCCTCCGTTTGTTCTTGTTGCTTTTGTTGGTTATGCTTTTTTACTTGCTTAAATATCTCAAAAAAGGATTTTTCCACCTGCTTTGTATCAACGGAAGCGGTCTGCTGCCGTTTCACCTTTCCAGATCCAGTCCCTTCTTCACTTTGAGCCTCATCCTTTAGGGCATCCTCCTCCTCATCTTCATCTTCAGCTGGAATTTGCTGCACCAGTGTCATCTTGACCTCTTTCCCATCCTCCTCATCCAATTCAAGTGTCATTTCACTTTCATCCGCCTTCCCTCCTTCATCTTCCTCCCCCTCCTCTTCTTCTACCTTCGTCTTTCTTGGTCTTCCAGCTTTTCGCTTTTCATTTTTCACCTTCTTTGCTTCCTCCTCTGCCTCTTTTTGAGCGAGACTTTTAGGCTTTCTCCCTCTCTTCTTTTTAGGAGTCTCTTCAATCTCTTCATGAAAATCATAAATATTTTCAATTGAAGTAGGCGGGGAAATTGGCAGAGGGGGTAGGCTGAGTTTAGGTTTTTTCGGGAGAGGTGTTGCTGCCGGTACGGGAATAATAGAGGATTTACGCNCCTTCGGGTTGGTGGTGGATCTTTTTCAGGGAGTAATTTAATTGGAAGTTTACGTTCCCTTCCACTCCTCCTTCTTGAGCCATCATCAACTTCTGGAGACGTTATACTCTCAACTTTGAGCTCCTTTTTAATTTTGGGCTTTTTCTCTTCCTCCTCCTCTTCAGCTCCAACATCCTCCTTCACTTCAATAGGATTCTTTCTAGGACGTCCTCTCCCCTTCTTTTGAGGCGTTGTTTCACCAGCTGCTGCTGACCCTTGAGAACTTGAGGGTTTTGGATTTCCAGGTTTATTCTCTTTTGTTGGAGTGGAAGTGGGTGTCTGAGGCTTTGGATTAGGATTGGGATTTGGGGTAGACTTGAGTTTAATAGAGACTGGAAGAGGTGTACCTATATTTTATGAATAAAAAGTATAAAAAATTGCATTTTTAATTCAAAAAATTTAAAAAATCCTACCTGGAATCCCTTTATTTTTTGGAGGACGTCCAGGCCTTCGTTTTGGAGGTGCTTCAACCGAGGGTGGAGGTGTAGGATCAAATTTAGGGATCCCTCGTTTCTTTACAGGAAGAAATTTGTCTTGTTCACTCCTCTCGGATTTTGCAGGGGATATTGTTTCCTCCTTTTTCTGTTGTACTACTACAGCTACTGCTGCTGGAGCCTGTTGCTTTGTTGTCACAATTTTTAACGCTGTGCTCGCAATACTCTTCTTACACGTGAGCTTATGGGAATTCCAATCCGCCAACTTATTGAAAGAATTGGAGCAATTTGGACACTTTTGAATGAAAGATGCCATTGGATCCTCCTCTATTGAACATGTATGTTTCTCCAGAGCGGATTTATTAGGGAAAATATCATCGCATAACGGACAGAATACTTCCTCACAGGGTCGAAACGTTTTTCGGATTTTTCGAAGGATAAGATTTCCCAATTGGTGTCGTCTTTTTCCCTTCCGCCTGCTGCTGCTCTTCAGCTTTAGCAGTAGCCCTCCGCTGGCTATTGAAACTATCCTCATGGATTTGAATATGATTAAACAGACCATTTTTGAACTTGAATTCTTCTGCACACCATTCGACATATAAAGGGACGCTGGGTAGCGCTTACATGGCTCAATTGATGGCGAACTGTAAATATTCATACCATTATAAATACGTTATTTATACGTATATGTTAGATTGTGCATTATATACTAGGTTTTTAATAAACTCACCCAAAGTAAATCGGCTCACAAAACGTTTTGAACAAGAGTCACATGGGAAACGTTCTTCTTGGTTTGGCTTGACACCTTCCACAAGATTGGGAGGTTGCTGTTGTTGCTGCTGCTTTTCTGGGGATTGTGGGACCTGCTTAATGTAGATAATCTTTTGTTCCGACCCGGATCCACCGCTAACATGAACCTGAATATTTCCTTGCTTGAGCGGAGACATTGACATTGGGGGTGCTTCGTTATTTTGCTTTTCAATTACTTCAATCGCTTCACATTCTTCGCATTTAAAACGTTTCTCACCGCTCCGGTTTACTTGCAACTTTTTCCGACAGTTTATGCATTCAGATGTGCATGTACCTGAAAGAAATTTCATTAATTTTCGAAATTGTTTTCATATAACTTGGCTAATTTGGATATACCTCCATGATATCGAGAAATGTGCACAACAACGGAGGATTCAAGTTTAAAGTCTTGTCCACAGATCTTACATTTGAATCCTCCATTCTCCATACGAATGATATTCGCTTCACTCACAGTCACTTTCCTCTGAATTGTTTTGACATTTTTATTAACAGTAGTAGTCGTAGTAGATGCTGGTGGGAGGATCCTATTGCAAAATAAAATAAATTGTAAATGAATGGGCTTAAAATTTCAAATTTCAATGTACCTATACCTGATTGGAGAGGTATTCTTATCCAGAGAATGAGAAAGATGAGGAAAAGTATCTTCAGGGAGTAATTCATCCGAATTCTCGAGCTCAGGAAAGTCGAAACGAAATGGTTTAGCTTGAATTGTGCTATTATTGCTTGCTGTGGAATTAATTGTAGTTGTTGTTGCAGTGGGTTGAGGTTTTGCAATTGTTCTTATAGTCTTGATTGGGTTATGATTACCATTTACACTCATAGGAATGGTATTGACACTGAAAAATTCAAATTAAATTAATATGATTAATTTCCAGCCATTTGAGTCACATTATAAACCAATCTTGTTCTACCTTAGGTTAGTAGAATTGCCTGAAAAATGATCAGCAGGTAGTAGGATATTATTGCCGTGTTCATCTTGCAGTAGGATATAAGAGGTTGCAGAAGAAGAAGAAGTTTGTGGGATGTTAGGGAGTGCAAGTGTAGAGACTGTTTGATTCTCTGTAACGGATACAGATTGAAGGATCTCTGGATCATTCCCCAGTGGATCATTAACTAATTGCATTGTTTCAATCCCTCCATCTGGATTATGTTCATCTTGTGAAAGGTAAAGAACGACATTACCATCATCAGTTTGAAGGGTAAGCTGATTTTGAGCTCCTCCACCTCCTCCTTCAGAGGATACTTCAATCGTTCCTGACGCTGACCCTCCAGAGGTATTATGTTCCATCGCTTGGTGATATTCTCCTCCCTCCGAGTCCATCACAGCAATTGAATCATAGAGTTCCTCTTCTGCTTTGACGACTGAATTTGAAGTGGTTACAACAATGGCCTGTTGTTGATGAAGCTTTGCAGCTCCTGTCTTTGACATTGAAGAATTTCGGGAAATTATATTAGGCTTTTTGGTCTCTTCAGCGGCAAAATACATGTTACTATTTTCAAAAATCCGTGAAGAGTTCTCAGGTTTAGGGTCGATGAAATCGGTTCATTTCATCTGAAAAAAATAAGAAGACAATAAAAATTAATTATAAGAAATGGTAAATAATTTAATGCATTCCAATTAAATTGCAATGCAAATGCATAGATCTTACATTTAATTCCCAAAATCCATTTATTCTAACTTTCCCTATCAAAATCCAAATTAAACCCCAAAATCTAATAAAAATACGCTCAACAACCCCTTGTACAACTTGACCTTGTATTAATAATGCATCCAGATAATAAAGATAATTAATAATTCAGGAGGAATTGCTTATATCCGCTATATACCCTTAAAAATCCTTATATTTAAATAAACCTACGGGTATAAACAAAAAATCTTGAACTTGATTTAAAAAGTACAAAAACAAATAAAAAACACTACAAATTATGGTAGAAAACTTACCCGAAAGAACTTGACAAATATGAGATGAACCACCTCCTTATTGGGTGACCCGAAGGGGTCAAAAGTTACTCACTTTTACCAAAAAACCGATGAAAAAACGCCGAGGATTTTGTAAAATCGGCCTACTGTTTTTATTATGGGTGCAAATCAAGCTACTTGGGGCATTAGGCGATAAAGCCTCTGCGAACGCACTCTGCCGATGGTAAATCCCACTATTCTCAATCTAATGTAATTGAGTACAGAAATTCAATTTGAATTTGTGCAATTATTAAAATTAATTTTTTAATTAATTAAAATAGACAATAATTGCTAGTGCCGTGATGAACAGCTCAGAAACTTTGTCCCAGATGGACCTGTGGAGGGGGTGGATTTTAAAGGGATATTGAGAATGTGACAAGTGTTTTTAAATTTTTAAATTAAGTGTCGACTTTGAGGAATTGTTTAAAAATTTTTGTAAATTGTAGGTAATTAAAAAGTTCAAAAACAGTGATTTGAGAATACCCAATTTAGAGCATTAATTAAAGGTTGGTAAAGCGGAGGATGGTAATTTTTAATTGCTCGAGGTGACATAATAATTGACGGATGACTGCGACCAGCCTCTTTGTTGCTTTTTTGTTGACAAAAGGTAATGTTGTTTTCTTTTATCATTTATTTTTAATTAAAATGGTCACCCTTATTTAAAGATTTTTAATTAAATTCCGCAGTTCCTATTTTCGATGATGGAAGTAAAGTCATCTCCCTTAAACTATAATGATTTGATGACAACAAATTCTCTTCATGGTCATTTAAATCTTCGGCTAACTGCTTCTGTTCCACTCCCA
>JAAZTK010002039.1:0-12148 GCA_036507255.1 Megalothorax incertus
CAACAAGCACTAGATATTATCGATTTTTTAGTGCATATTCTGGGCATATTTTGGTAATTTTTAGGGCATAAATGCATGCATATTTCATGCATTTTTAGTGCATATAAATCCCAGGTCTACTAATTACTAATAAGTGGATCGCTCAATTTACCTATTAATTACTAATTTCAAAAATAATTGCCTTCATAGTTGAATGTTAACAAACGATATACCTAGCTAATAAATATAATCAATAATTACATACCTTATTCAAACTATGTTCTATTATTTTGGCATTTAAAATTGTCTATTCTGCCTAATAAAATATTTAATAAAATATTTAAGGTAGGTCTGTAGACCAAAATAATTATATAATATTTTCTCCCAGGATCAAAACTGTCAATAGAGCGAATATTTGCCTAAAGAAATGTCAAATGATGGTTGATTTTAAGCCCAGCTAAATAGGATTCAAATATCAAATGTTCAGTAATATGTATTATATATCTAGTCTATTAAATAATTAAGAATTAAGATTTATTATCCAAAATTATAAGATAATTTGTACATAAAATTTCGGATCAGGGCAAGGATATGAATTAGCGCTATATATATGTATTGTAATAGGAGATTATCATAATATATGTAGCAAGGCTGGAATACAGGCAGAGAGTTTTAAAAATTGTATATGAAATGACTGCAATATACAAGAATTATTTTTCTCATCATCCTAAGCTGTAAAATTGAGCAATCTTTTCCATTAAAGAAAGTCGTATCATAAATTAATAAATTAATCATTTATAAGTAATTAGACTAACACCGTAATCCTGAGCTTAAAAGAATATTTCCCAATAAAATTTTTCATCTAAAATAATATTCTTTCTCTTAATTATATTTGAAAATAAATCTTTTGGGGTTAACAGTAAAATTTATCATGTTAAAATTTTGGATATTCGGGATTCTCCTGGGCTGTTTATCCCTTTATTTCAAATACATTTATTATTTAGGAGAAGGACCAATTGTTGAGTTAGATGAAGGGCTTATTCAAGGCACCCTTGAAACTTCAAGGGATGGTCAGATTTTTAATGCATTTTACGGAATTCCGTATGCTCAACCTCCTATTTTCGATCTCCGTTTTGAAGTAATACTTTTCAAAATTAAAATATGATTTAAAAAAAATTTTTTAAGGCTCCTCAAGAATTCAAGGATAAATGGGATGGTATTCGCGATGCTAGTAAATATGGTCCAGATTGTATTCAAGTGGATGTCATAAACAGCCTTCAAATTGGTTATTTCTAAAATACATTAATCATATCACTGTGAAAATATTAAACATTCAAATATTCTTTTATAGGTGAAGAGGATTGCCTTTATTTAAATTTATTCACCCCGTATATACCAAAGGTTTAATCTTATTAGTTTTTTCCATATTTTATATAGGAAATATTATTTTTAAAATTTTGATATCCTTAAACAGGACAATGATACCGCTAAAAATTTGCTCCCAGTATTTTTCTATATTCATATGGGACTATTTCACCACAGGTATCCTCTAAAAAAATAAATTTTTCGTATTTTTGCTTATTGTAAAAAATTGATTTGCAAAGATCGAGTAGTTATTTCTACCCAGATTATTTCATGGATGATCAGGATAAGATTATTGTTATAATAAATTATCGACTGGGAGCATTTGGATTTCTAAACCCAGGAAAAGTCGGAGAAAAAACAAATATCAGAGGAAATATGGGATTAAAAGTACGGAAATAAAAACTCTAAAATCCAATAAATTAATAAAAACAATTT
Organism: Megalothorax incertus; assembly: GCA_036507255.1. Lineage (NCBI taxonomy): Eukaryota > Metazoa > Arthropoda > Collembola > Neelipleona > Neelidae > Megalothorax > Megalothorax incertus. Next base: position 1,780 of record JAAZTK010002039.1, read on the forward strand.
TAGGATCAAGTCATGGCATTAAAGTGGGTTCGTAAGAATATTCGCAGGTTTGGAGGGGAGCCCGATAGAGTTATTTTGATGGGGACGTCCGCAGGTGGGAGCTCTGCCCATTTCCATCAACTCAGTCCGATGAGCAAGGGTTGGATAATTGGATTATTGATTTCTGCTAAAACACCTCATTTTTATTTAACTTTCCTAAAATATAGGATTGTTTTCAAAGGCGATTTCAATGTCAGGAACTGCACTTAATCCATGGGCATTCACGGAATTTCCTCAAGTTAGTTCGAAGCGACTTGCGGAATTTGTTGGTTGTCCATTTGATAGCGTAGACGCCATGATTGGATGCCTTAAACAGAAAGACGCTAATGAAATTGTTGCGATGCATAAAGAACTTCCGGTGAGTTTCTTCAAAGAACTTCACTTCATGAAGGTTTTTTAAATTTTTTAGCATCAACCGCATCTCCATATGCTCTTTTTACCATCGTTGGAACCTGGAAAAATTGATGAGAATACATTTTTAAGTTCATCGCCAGAGGTCATATTGAAAAGTGGTAACTTTACTCCAGTTCCTTGGATCACTGGCGTCAATTCTCATGAAGGGTATGCAATAATATCGCTATTTTTTTAATATTATGTAATATTTTGTACAAATAGGCTGGTTCACTCGATGGGACTTTGGAGGAATTCAAAAACGATGCCAGGAACAGAATGGCTTCAATTCTTCCCATGGGCTTTGATGCTGAGATCATATAATTATGACCAACTTCAGAGGATTCGCGAATATTATTTTGGATTTGGCCCAGTTCAATCATTTGATAAATTACAAGGTTATGCGGATATGTTTTCGGATCGAATGTATTTTGGTCCGATAAAAAAGGCTATAAAATATCATCAAAATCGATCTCTTATCTACCCATATTTCTTTACATACTCCGTTAGCCAAGATATACAAATTACACCATTGGTTTTGGCTTTCAAAAATAAACTTAATGCACACATTGAATTTGGCATTGAAATATTGAAGAGGAAATTTAGCAGATATATTTACGATCTGGATCTTCCTGATTATGGTATTTTTTAAATTAAAAAAAATTAACAGGTTTTAAAGATTTTAGTGGATTTTAGGAGTTGGGCATTGTGACGAGGTTCCGCTATTTTTCCGTTTTACTGGAATTAATTTAAAGCAAGGAGATGTAGATTTTGAAATGTCGAGGGATTTGATTAAGCTATTCACGGATTTTGCAAACGACAAGTAATTTTTTAAAATTATTTTGTAATATTTCATAGAATTCAATTCATATTGTAGACCTACTCTTAAATTCCGAAAACATATTTGGGTTCCTGTTTCAAATAATTCATCGGAAAAGATTCATTATTTAAAATTTGATGTAAAATCTCCAGGAATGATTCAAGAGCCATTCACAAAAGGTGTAAATTTCTGGAAATCTCTGAAAGGATTATATTAATTTAATGAAATTTTATTTTAAGCCTCATAGATGTAATTTATGGTAATTTAAATTGATATAAAATAAATATAAATACATATAAAATTATTGTTTAAAATTTTAATAATTATTTTTATTTCATAATTTTATTTAATAAATGCATTCTTGTGTAATCATATTTGATTACATTAATAATATATTAATTTAAAATGTAATATAAATGTAATGTAATATAAATAATGGGATATCATTGGATCAAAGACTATTAATATTATATATATTATTATACTATTTATATTACTATATATAAATTATTACATTTTTAATACAAAAATATTAATTTTTACAAATAAATATAATTTAAAAATAATTGAAAAATAGCTTACGCTCGCAGGTGGCTTCTTCTAATTATAATTATTTACTTTTTTAGTCGATTTAACAAAATCTTTAATATAAATAATCATTATATAAAATACAGTAATTTTATTAATAAATAAATAAATATAAATAAATAAAAGTATTTTTTTAAATATTGGTATAATAAAAATAAAGCCCTTTTTTAATTAATATAAAATCTCTGAAAACTATTTTTAGCATTATTAAATGGCGAATGCTAATTTAAAATAAATAGGTTTTATATCTAATAACAAAAGTTGATATAATTAAAAAATAACTTAAAATTATTCAATAATCCTAAATATGTACATTAGTTTTTAAATCTAATAATTATAAATAAAAATAATATTTTATTAAATTGTGTAATTTTAAAAATACAATAAAATATACGATAAAATTATGAAACTTAATAGAAAATATTAAAAAAATAAGTAAATAGGAAAAATTAATCATATAAAAATAATAATATACAAATTAAAATTTCTAAAATTATTATAAAATTTTAACAATTGGCACTGGCGTACGTTTCCAAATTTCAAATCTTCAAAAGTTTACGTATCATTATTGTAATACGAAATTCAACAATAGAATAAATTTGAATATATTTACTTTAAATTTTTTGACATATGTAAATTGATTTATTTCTTTTATTCATATATTATACTAATCCCAATTACAAGTAAAACATGTAATTATAATTCGGGCACATCGAGCAATATAAAAAATAAGATTAAACGCAAATATTTTTAAAATACAAAATAATAAAATTAAATCCCTAATGAGAAACTCATTATAATCATAAAACTCTTTGAGAGAAATGAGGATTCCAAACAAAATCCCAATTGCGGCAACACAAAAGATTGCTATTATATTAGATGCCAATTTCTGCGCTCTAAATACATGTTTCTCTTTAACTTCATCTTTTCCCTCAATATTAAATAGTTCTCTATATCTTTCCCAAATTCCTCCTCCAAATCGATTTAGCTTTGACTTCCAATGTAAAGGTATCCCACCTTCGAATATCAATGAAAAAATTCTTTTCAAATCCCTTCCTTGTGAATCCAAAATAAGAAATCCATTCAAGGATTCCATATGCGGAGTTTTTCCCATATAAAATTGGACATGAGCATAATTCTTTTCAAAATAATAAAAGATTCCATTAATATCATCTGTATAGCCAAAAAGAGCGGATCGAGAGCAATTCAGAAATTCAGGATAATAATCCGAGGGCAAACTTTTTCCTCCTAAATAATCCAAATAAATAAGCGTGACAAGCGTTTTGTAAAGACTTAAAGCTCTACTCCCCGGATCAGAGACATAATAAATTATGTTCATACAATCATATGAAATTGAACAAAAGATATCATTGAAATTCGTAACTATTCCCGCATTAGGATCATATTTATGACCACTACAAGATGATAAGCATGCTTTTTCTGACTCATATTTTTTGAAAAATATTTCTTTCGTTTCATCCAAATTCAAATAAAGTCCTAGTACATTTGCTTGGATTGGAATGAATGCTCTCTCAAATAGCATCAAATCAAAGAGTTTGAATTTATGGGCAATTATTTCTTCGGGGCTTTTTGGAAATGTTTTTTCAAAACCTACAATCAATCCTGATGTTACAAAAGCTTTGTAACCGTTTGTTAAAATTAATCCAAATCCAAAGACCCATAGAAAGAAGATTGTCAGACCCCATTTGCTTCTTTGAAGTGTTTGATTGATGACAATCGATTGTTCCAGGACAGGTGCAATGACCATCAAAATGATTTTGTTTTGTTGATGCAGGAGTTTATAACTCGTAATCGAAAATGCAATTACAAGTAGAAGAATCGCAATCCAAGATTTGGCGTCAAATGGTGCCAGGAATGAAAGAAGATTGATTCCATCCCTCGATAGATGGCTACATGTGATGAAATTTCGTGTGTAAACCTCAGCAATAACAAAATCAATGGAATTCCCATAATATTCAGTATAATCAAAGAAATAGTTAAAGCCAATCGTGGGAGGTGCCGTTGCAATTAGAGTCCTATTATAAACTCGGTAGATTGGGTAATTTCTGAGCAGTTCCAAAGATTTATTATTTTCATACTGGTTAATAAGAATTTTGAAGCAATGTTGAGCCATCCCCATATTCTCTGAGAATACCCCTTCCGGACTCAAATATTTGACCCCTTCAAGAGATAATGAAGCAATTTTTATATCTGAAATTATTTCGGCGTTTGATTTGAAATAATTTATTTCTTCGATGCAATTTGGCCATCCTTTGCACTTCATAGGGATTAGAATTGAATATAGAGTATCTGAATCGGATTTCAAGCCATAATCCAAGATGAAATATAGGATTTTATAAGCTTTTGTTTTAAAAAGGATTTGATTGGATCCTGGAACAATTTTTCGCAAAGTTTGGTAGCAAATAAAGAAGTTTTGGCTGGTTGGAGCAAATAAAAAACTTGAAGAATTCATCATTGAATTGCAATATGAGTTTGGTACGAAGAAATATTGCTCCTTTTTAAAACGGTGACTTTTATACTGAAATAATGGTTCTTCTTCCTCGTCCGAATCATCGACGCTGACCTCGCTTGAAAATTTGAGGAGGATTGAACAATTGTGTCGCCATTTTGTATTGTGGATGTCGGATATTATTTTAGTTTGTGGATATTCCGTATTATTAGACTCGAATTTGATTGAAACAAAGAATGAATATGGAATTGAAAAACTCCATAAATTAATATGCAAATTTTTGATTGAAATTTGAAGGTTGCAATTGAAGGTATCCAAATATTGAGACCATTTTTCCAAATCTTTAAAATATAATTGGATTGCAGCTTTATTTACATTTGCAAAAATAATTAGGAAATATAATGGGGCGTATTTAAGCATTTTAAATAGAGTTTTAACCAAGTTGAAAGTTTTACGATGGTAGAATATGATTGAATATTATAATATGTAATAATATTATTTTAATGGTGTATTCCAATTAAAATGATTATTTATAGAAATTCGCTCCCGACCTATCAAAACAAAACACTTAAACGTCATTAAATTAGATTGTTTTTTTCATTATATAATATATGTACTACTAGTAATATTACAAGTAATCGATAATTTCAATGTGAAAAAATTAAATTGAATAATTTATAATAATATTACAATTCATATTCATTTTATTAAATTCATCTATCGACTATCGAGCAAGACAACTTATTTGAATTTTCATTGCCACTACGATATTAATTAATTAATTGTCTACATATGAAAAGCATTTGTAAAATGATATGTTTAAAAACAATATAATTATAATCAACTCAAATCAAAATTAATAATGTTGAGCCGTGTTTTTTGATGTGATATTAATTAATTATACCAAAGTCCATCTAAACCAGAAGTAGTTATCACTCTCCAATTCTAATTAGTTGAGAATCTCGCATTAGTCAGCTGAAATTGCCGATAATTAAATGTAGATAGCGAATTAATTATGCTGTGCAATTTACAAACATTTTTAGAAACGTTTCATTATCATGAGATTCTAAATGCGGATATATGTTTCAAATCAAAATAGGCGGAAAATAAAAACTTTGCAGTCTGCCTCGATCCTCGAGAAAAATTGATTTCTCGAGTTAGTTAATTAATTAATTAATTAATTAGTTAATTAAGTGTCACAATATGGCGTGTTTTGAGCCCAAGTGGTAAATATACTGGTGTGGAATCCCATTCATTTCGGCCCGATAACGATTTGGCTATTTCCTCGAATCCTTATTTCTTGGTAGCCGTCTGATCACAAAAATGTCAAAATCATCCTCTCTATCATCCTCTCAGCCTCGGAGATCGCTTCGAAAATTGGCTCAGGAGGATGCCATCAAATCTGACGACAACCTTCACGAAACACCTCCCCCACCACCACGGGAAGCTGTTATTATAAATAAACAAATCTTGATTTGTTTAACAAGGTGTACATATACAACGGTTATTCCTAATCTCAACCAAAAGGATAAAAACAATACTACTGCAAAAGGAAAACCAACTCAAAGACCCAGTTCTGCTTCTGCTACCATCAAAATGGTATACTACTCAAATTAATGACCTCTAAAATTATAATTAATTAATTTTATTATGTGTATTTTTCAGTATAAAGAACATGAGCTACTCCAATGCACTCCAATTGCCTCAATCTCCTCTCACGATGTAATTTGGGCGAGATGTAAAGGAGGGATCTACTGGCCAGGACTATTTATTAAGGCTGTCGAGGAGAAAGGTACATTCTACATTTTTTTTTAAGTTTAATTTAAAAAAATTCCTACTCCAGAAGGTCGTAGTTCAAAAGTGCTGATTAAATTTTGTGAAAAAACGATGCGAACGGGGGTCATACCCAGCAATGGAATCATACGAGCTAGCCCTGAATCTTGGAAAGAACAAATGCAACTTATTCAAGATCTTCATTCTGCCAAAAATAAAAAGTGGAAGGTTGACGCAAAGTATCAGGAGGCATTAGATTGTACTAATAAGTTCCTCGAGGTTGGCCACGATCAGAGATCAGAGCTAATTGCTTCAATTAGAGAAGCCACGAGGGTAGAGGTCGAGGGTGCAAAAAAGAAAAGAGCATCGGAGGGTCCTCCAAAGGTAGACAATGTTAAACCACTCGAAGCACCTCCACCACCACCTCCTCCTCAGGCTCCAAGACATTCTGAAAAGTATGGGCTTAGGCCTACGATAAATCCGCCTACAGAATTGCAACTTGAGGGGAAGGAGAAGAAAAAGCCTGAGGAGGTGGCTCCAAGCGAGCCCTCAGATGAGACACCAAGGATAAACCGGAAGACAGGGAGGCCATACACGGATGGTGCGGAATTGGAAGCCTGGGTCGAGTCATACTATAAAGATCTCGACAAAACAATAAAGTTTGAGTCTCCTCGACCCTTCAAATGCTCTAAATGTACGCAAGAAATTGATGAAGAGAACCACGAGACTTGTCACGAGCTACCCTTTCATCGGCAATGCCTAACGCTTGTCTCTGAAGGTAGGTTTTTCTTATATTTAATAAAAAATAATTAAAAACACGCCTTTTTTAAAAATAAAACCAAATCTAATTTTTAAAACTTTTCTCAGATTCCGGGGAAGAAGGAGCCAAGAGAAAGCGGAACGTGTACAAATGTGAAGGCTGCCTTGAAGGGGTATGTTCCTTATGCTCAAGCTCTGAACCTATCCAAAATGCTTGGGATATTGACCCTAAAGTGAATGATGACCCTGTTAGTAAATGTGTCCGATGTGGAGGTGGATATCATCGTAAATGTCTTCTCGAATCTCGTTATGGATGTGAAATTCAGGGTAGCAAGGGCCCAATCATCTGCCCCCGACATTTCTGTCAAGTATGCTATATTGAAGCATCTCGGAATAAAGTTTGTGGGATCCGAGTCGGAGGAAAGCAAGCAATTCGATGTACAGAATGCCCAAATACTTATCATAAAGTTTGTACCCCTGCTGGTTCTGTACCCTTGCAAAATCAATTCATTCAATGCCCAGCTCATTGCTCTGGACCAGCAGTCACTCACTCTGCAAAACGAAAGTTACTTGGATGTGTAATTTGCTTAAAAAAGATTGCAAATGTTGGAGATGGGATTATAGCATGTGTTAGATGTCCACTCATCTTCCATCAAGCATGTTACGGGTATACTGATGAGGTGAGGGAATCTGGGGTGAGCCAGGATGACTTTTGCCAGGATTATATTTGTGAATTCTGCTCTGTGCATCCTCATCCAGTATTTGGACAGGTTGTTTGGTATCGTCAGCCCAATTCCACGTGAGTTTTATAAATTTTTTATTCATACATAATTTTTGGGGGTTGTAATTGACCTAATTCATTGTTTTTTTTTTAATTTTTCAAGGATTTGGCCGTCGCAAATTATTTACCCGAGAGGATTACCCACTACTTCTGATCCAACTCCAGATTTCTGTATAACTGTTCGATATTTGGGTCCTCAGCCTGCCTTTTATCAATTCGCAACATCCCCAGCCATGCTACCCTTTAATGCAAAGACCCTCGAGTGGATAAAAGTAAGGCTACGAATTCCATTTACAAAATACAAATAAAAATATTAATTTTAATTAAAATTAGAAATTGGGACTGGGTGTAAGTAAGCCTAGCTTCGAGTCTGCCATACAAGAAGCTATTTTACTGCAGCGGGCATTTGAAGCTCATCAAAGCTCGATCATTCCTGAGGTTAGATTTGGAAGCTATTTAATTTTATGCAATATTTTTAAATTAATCTGGCAATTACAGGCTGTCTCTACATACAAGCCGATTGAAAAGAACATGATGCGAGTCCCTGAGGCTCTTGTTCCAAAGATCCAAGGCCATAAGGAACATTACAAGTCTGGATCAAAATGTACTTGCGCTAAAGATGACCCTGAAGCCCCTTGTTCGGAGAATTCTTCATGCTTCAACAGGTTTAACTCACTTTTTATGAGCGAATTGGAATTAAAATTTAAATATCCCTTTTAAAAAACGCAGGTTAAGCTTGTTTGAATGCTCCGAGAATGTTTGCAGTGCGGGGAGCAAGTGTCAGAATCGATTCACAGGCCGAAATAAAGAGTTGGAGGCTAAGCTAGAAGTTTATCTCGCAGTAGGTGGCAAAGGTTGGGGTGTGAGAGCAAAGGAGGACATTAAAACTGGAGATATTATTGCTGAATATCTTGGGGAAGTTATTACAAGTCAAGAGGGGATGCATCGTATAACATCGAGGAAATTCCATGTATCATATATCTTAAAGTTGGACAACCGTACTTCCATTGACGCAGAATATTATGGGAATGTGGCTCGATTCCTTAATCATTCATGCTCTCCAAATTGTGAGGCGAATATTGTGGGAAATATACATGGAAAGAAGGTGGCACTTTTACGGGCTGTGTCCGACATTGCAAAAGGTGAAGAACTTACATTTAGCTACGGAAAGTCTGTAAACTTTACGTGTAATTGCGGAGCTGTGAGATGTGTCTCAATTTACAAGCCTACGGTGAGTGAAGATTTATTTAAATGCTCTTTTTATTCGGCTATCAGAGTTTAATTGAATTTTTACTAATTCTTTAGGCGAGTTGGAACACTTTTTGTGAGATTTGTGGATTTGGTGGTACTCTGATCCTTTGTGAGCATGCGGAATGCTCAAAATCTTACCATATGGAATGTCTTGGGCTCAAGAAGACCCCCTCTGGGGTTTGGATTTGTAGAAATCATCCAAAGAATGTGACACGTAAAAGGAATTCTGTTGCAACTCGGCCTAAACCGACCATAAAGAGCCGTAGATCTTCACCTAATATTGTGCTTACGCAGCCTACCATTGACAAGACTGAAGAGGGGTCAATTACCACTGATGCGATCGTTGTAGCCGTACCTACAGCTCGGGATGTGCATGAGTTTGTTGAGGTTGAGGAAGTGGCTGAGGCAATTCCACTTAAGGAACTCCCTTTACCCCCACCATCACCCATTGTCACGGTCAGCGGAAAGAGGAAAAGGAAGTCGACCCTCACGGCCACCACTGAACAGGATCTTCTTCCAAACTCTGGAGCTCCCGTCTCCAAGCGGGTCAAAAGGAAGTCAAGCGTGAGCGAAAAGGAGAATTTGAATAAAAGATTTTAGATAAGGATTACGAGTGTTAGGAGATGATGAGGCATTTGTGAGTGTAATAGTAGGTAGTTTTTAGTAGGTGTAATACAACTAGGAGTATGATATTGTGTGTTAATGATAGGTACCTAGGTACTACCTACTACCTACTAATAGTTTAATTTATTTTTAATATTAATAATTACCTATTGGGTAAGATAAATTAAGTTCTAGTTTATTATTAATAGAAAAAATAGAAAAAGCTAACTAATCACGAGCAATTCAAGTAAATTAATCCCAATTCTCATATCGAGTGACAGGGTTTTCATTCAGTTTTATATTCCTTGTTTATTTATTTCAATTCATTCATAGACTGATTTAAATTAATGAAATTTAATGTATTCCACTTGTGTGTATCTCGTATTTCGTATTTCATTCTATTCTATGAAGGTAATTGGAATTTAATAATTGTCAAAAAATGAATCCATGTTTAACATGAAAAAGTTATAAAATAATACAATATGATTATGCGGAATACCAAATTCTATAATCTGCAAATTAATAATTTATTAATTTATACAATAGGTACTAATTACTACAAATCATTCCCAGTATAACATTTTTGAAATTAATCTTATTTCCTTCATTTTTTTAAAAATCTGAAATCATGTTTAATTAATAATTAGTACACTGCCAGTATAAGACTTATACTATTAGGTATACTACTAGGTATATTACGTATATTACGTATACTACTAGGTATATTATAATACCTAGTAGGTACTAAGGCTCCGATCAGATATCTGATATCTGATCAGATTCAGATCAGATTTCAGATCAGATTTCGGATGAAAATTTTAGCCATTGGATATTTTCAGATCAGATATCAGATGAAAAATTAAGCCGTGTATTCAATATCAGATCAGATCAGATG
>JAAZTK010002040.1:0-12141 GCA_036507255.1 Megalothorax incertus
AACCTCATACAGGGACCAGTCATATCAGGGCAAGTGGTAGAATTGCAGAATTCGGATATTGTTCCATATATAACGTTGACATGTTCAAATAATGAGATTATATGAGACGCCATCCATTCGTTCTCCTCCAGCCCATTTGGCTAGGGAATAAAAATAACATTAAGGAAACTCCTCATAAGCGAAAAATTGGAAAAGCTTATAATAAAATTCTTGAAATCCTACCATCCAAACCAAACGTCGAAGGTCAGTCTCATTGAGGTGTCTTTCCAGGAGTGCAGTTTCCAAATACAATTTCCCTTCATCATTTCCCTGAGTTGAGGATACTGGTCCACTCGAATCCTTATCTTTCCGCCGAGCCTTCCTGCAATACACAACAAAAAAACCAATCATTAGTAAAAAATGATTTCATTTTATCAAAAAGAACATACTATTGTACAATAATGGCAATGATATTGAAATCTTTAATATCAGGTAGGTAGGATGACATAAATACAAATAGGCCGTAGATATTTAACGAACGAGATTAAACAAGCGTATATAAATAGCTCTTTGGAATTCTTATGTAAATATTCGTCATCCACTACCTTATGTACCTTTACAACGATCTAGTCAATTAATATTAGTAAATATGATAATTAATGTTTGAAACGTTCTGAAGAGCTACATATTTGTTTTAAAATTCCCTAAAAAACCATGAGGAGATAAACGTTTATCAAACACATAGCTCATGCATCTAAAATTAAATAATCATTTTATCAAAGACCAACAATGAAATGTCTCTCCTATTAATTTAATCAAGTTTCACAATCATGCAGATTTTTATGTTACAAAAACCTCCGTTTTACTTTACGATATTACACTAAATAGAGATGTGGGAAAATATACTGGCACTGGGATCAAAAATCAAGTTTTTACCTAATTATTTTAGCTAATATCTAATTTTTATCATATACATACGAAAGGCAATACACTTGCCTAAACATAATGACCTAATATGGCCTGATTGACCCCCTTCCTATCTACAGCTGACACTTTCCGATGAAGTCCTCCAAATGGTTTTTTTAAAAAGCTAAAAAATGAGCTTGCTAATCCATGATTTTTTTGGAGTTTTCCACTTTGACCTCAAATTGATGCTAGTAGGTCCCAAACTGACTCCTTTTGGAATGATAATATGACCTTTTGGGAGTTTCAGCGAGGTCAGAGAAGAAATAGGGCTCAAATCAAAAAATGATGTTTTTTTCGCGCATATTTTTGGGGCAACTTTTTGCATGTTTACTTAACATGCTCCTCTTGACCTGGAAGAATTTTTGACGAGGGTTTTTTGAGTTTGGGTGTGATCCCCAGCTTCCTTACTTAAATTGTCTTCAGAAATTTTTTTGAAATCTTCAGCTTCTTGGCAGCAGCATCAAGGGTTGTCGAGGCGTCCTTCCGGAAGCGTTCCTCGATGTTCTCGAGCACCTTTCGGTCGCTATCTCTGGAGTTGGACCATGGAACTTTACAAAACTTATATTGGCCCAATCCCTGAACTCCCCCGGATACGATATATTGTTGTTTTGAAAAATTCTTGCAACCGGAAAGTGATTCCTAGTCACTTTAGTATCGTGGTTAGCACATGAATTTTGGCTTTGTAAAAATGCGATTTTCAACTTTTGGCGATGACCTTGATTTATTTGATCATGGGTCATTTTAAGGGCTAATTATATTTATTTCCTGAAGATATGAAATGTTTTTTATATTTATTCGCAAAAATAAATTGGCAAAAAAAATCGGCGGGTTTTTGGGGCGGGGGCGAGAACTAGTGCCATTATATTTTCCCACATCTCTAGTAGTTTTTTGAAACATCTGATAGAACATAAATTGGAGAAATATATTTTGCCGAAATATTTCTCCAACTATTGTACTACCTACTATTATAATTATTTAACATGTATTTTGCGAATATTTCTTAGAATTAGAATTAATCATTACTCATTAGTCATTAGTATTGAATTTATCCCTTAAATATATACGAGTATTATGTAAATAAAGACTCCAAAATTATGGTGACCTTTGAACAATTTATCAAAAGGAAGTCTAACATCCTGCAGGGAAAAAAACAAAGCATAAATATGCAATTAGCATCTATCGTTTACACCCTACCTTCAATATTCGCATGATAAGGAATGAAATGTAAATAATAATATGCTCCGCAAAGGAGAATATAATATAACAAGAAAGATATGGCAAAATTTGACATACGGAAATCCTAAAAATTTCGCTTCTCCCCATTGTATTGTTCAATGCAGTGACGTACTAAGATCACAATACAATACCCAATAAAACAAAATACGCAATTGCTTATGTAAATGTCAAGAATAAAATTGAATGTAATAAGTTTTCGAGCGTCAAAAAAACTCGGGGAATATTGATATGACCTCAGAATACAACATAAGTAAAAGTATCGACTATAAAAGAGAGAAACACAAGGCTAAGGATCAAAGGTGAGTGTCTGAAATTGAAGGGAGGGGGAAAGGATCTAAAAAACATTGGTTTAACTCGCAAAGATTCTATATTTACACTCGATAAATGTATCAAATTATTTTTGGAGAAAAACAATGCTATATTGATATTATCCAGAGTAAATCCACAGTAAAAAGTAAAACCGTGGCCTGAATCTTGCTATTTTTGCTAGAAGCCTAGAGGTGTTGACGTAACATGCAAACGGATATATGCACACAGAACAAAAGATTATTAGATCCTATAGGGAAATAATTGAAACAAACTTGAAGCACTGACCCGACAGGGCATATTACAAATAAAAGAGATTCCAAAGTGCTCGAAAAAATGTTCATCAACCCGTCAAATAGGCCGTCAATGATCTTGTCCTGAACAATCCCTCCTCCACCTCCTTCTCCTTGATGTTGAGAAACCAGCTTGCCATTGATCTTGGTCTCCGAGTCATAGGGTATGGGTTCAGTTGAGCGGGAAGAACCTCTCCGGAAAAATGAGGTCACTGAACTCCTTCGACTCCCGAAAAATCCCACTTTTAGTCCGACTCCTCCATTGTTGTGTTGAAGAGATGAATGAGTGAGAGGTGGGGAAACTGAGGAAGAGACCCGTGTCGATGCTTTCCCCGGAGGATCATCCTCATCAATGGCCATTACACGAACAACCACAGGGGGTGGGGTTGGAGAGTCGGAGGGAAAAGAAACTCGTCGTCGTCTTCTCGAGGTCTTTTTAGGCTTTTTGGCACCACAACAAATTCCAAACAATTCCGAAAAGCAACTTGTTACTTTTGAAGACATGAACCCAGGGGTTAATTACAAGATTTGACATGGATCAAATTGGAGGAGACATTTCTTGGAAAGAATTTAAAAAAGGGGGAAACACAACCCCCCTTTTTTTTAAAAAAAAAGAAGGATATATGCACCAATTTTAGGGAAGAAGAATGAGAATTACACAGTAAAATTGCTTAGAGTAAAACATATCGTACCGAAAAAAAATATTAAATGGAGTCTCTTTTTTAAAACTAATTTGCAAATATACTGCTCTCTGATAGTGATATCTAATTATTTCCAAATTGAAAGTTAATCATATCTAATATTCGTTTATTTATCATCTCTTGTCCTTCATGGGAGATAATTTCCCAGAAACCCTTGTGTTAAATATTACGATAAAATAATTGTAATGTCATCGGACACTTTCCCTCTACACTCTACACCCCATATGCCATTTTTCCGTACAAAGTACTAATTTAGCTTATAGTATTGTAGTACAATACGAAGAAATATAGCAAAGCAAACTAAATTGGCCTCAACTACTACTAGGATATACCCGTACTCTGTACTTTTAATAGTTATTATAATCGTGAACTCTTATAATATGTTACAAAATTATAATAAAGGCCTCGAAAATATTAATATTATTTTTAAAAGGGATTTCTAAAAGCTTAATTTATTTCAGGAGGAGTTCCACTCCAGATTAGTACGATTCCTATTCGATTTAATTTATATTGCCAAGATTAGATACGCTCACGTTTCACAACCTTTCCACTATTATTATCTTGAAGCCCAATAGTCTACACACTCTACACAGAATAAATCGATCTCATTTCAATCTATTCCTCGATTTTCATATTATAATAAACACCTGGCTATGTCCACCCATACCCGAAAAATGAATAATGTTCGCCAAATACTACAAAATTCAAACTTGCGAAAAAAACCCCGTTATACGAGTATTATCTGGACGAATAATATTAAACAGTAATTTATTCCGATCATGGAATCTGGAACATGTTAAAATTTGAAGCAGAGAATGCACCCAAAATATATTTAATCGGACTCGAAGTAGGAGCGGACACGTATTCCCAATGTATAAAAATGTGTTTATATTATTGTATTAGGCCCAAGTCAAGTACGGGCAAATAATATTTTGGAGGAACGAGGTTTTTCACAAATAGTATCGTAAATGTAATGCAATACTTATTAATGGTTTTTTGACAAGCAATGTACGACACATTAAAATTAATCCAACACTCGAGTAAAGTTATTTAGCTATATAGCTTATAAAATCATGCCTAGTGGAAATGACCGATTAATAAGAGTTTGTTTAATTTCTAATCCTGTTAACAGGGGGTTGTTTCGTATCCCTGAATATCCTAATATTCATAATTCATATTAAAAAGGAGCATATTGCTGATTAAAGTTTAGCTGAAAACTGGCCATATTTGCAATTTGGGATATTGCACAGTTCATTGAACAATTTTGGTCTGATAAAATGTACAATATGTGAGAAAGCCGTGTGCGAGTAATCTCCAACATCGACATATCCAACATAAAAGGCATGAGTTTGAATACATAAATAGTAATGTGTATATTAATCCTACGAGTTGTTCAACACAACAGAATTTAAATAATATCAAGTACCCACCTATCTACCCACTTTCACATTGAAAGGAGCTGGCTCTAAAGAGAATCCTTTTCGTCGTAATCCTATTCTTATTGAAAAACTTGCCAACTCAAGTAGCGAAACTAAATTTATGCACTCTCTCGTATATTCAAGTATTATTATGAAACATGTATGACTAATGAGTCCACTCTTAAGTTCTTAACTTACTCCCATAATTTAAAAGGATTTACTTCCATTTAAGAATACATACATAGAAGAGCAATCATGTTTTGAGACTTAAAATTCATGTATCAAAACAAGGGTAGAGAAATGGGGAAGTTTGCTAGCTAACCTAACTTTTGTCTTTGTGTTTTTATGCATCTGCTAATCTCTTCCAACAGTTAATTTCTTCACACTCTCCTTAGTGTTAAGAGCCCAGCGGATTACGAAATGCTTAAAACATTTTCATCAGTTAACTAAAAGTGCAGACGAAACCCGAACCATAATGTACGGCTTGTTGAAATACAGATAAAAATGTTTACTTAGAAATTTTGGACTCCTTAATTGAGTTAAACTCTCCTCAAAATTCAATAAATTAGAGATACCTAGAGTAGTACTTATGTATACGAATATACAAATATTATAGTAAGTAGTATCTGTACATTCTTTTTACCAACTACGTACATATTATTCTTCAAGGATGTGCAAATATGTACAAACTATTCAGAGGAGGTGAATAAGAAAGCAAATTCACTCCTTCTACCTACATAAAATGGTAGGACTAAAGTTAATAACTTTATAAATTACCATCCAAAATCCAATATAAAGGTAGAACACATTCTCATAATTAAATTATAACCTATTATTTTTGATAAATAAAGCTTTATATGATATTACTATTTAAATATTTTATATGTACAACCCAAGAAATAACCAAAATTTATATCTCGCTAAACTATATGGCAAGTATTGTATTTGTAGTATTATAATATAATTCCACATTAAACTGCCATATAAAAGTTGGACCGAGGACTGAGCAAAAAATCAATATCAAGTAGGGCTTATCGGATCTAGGGGTAAAATATTTATATCCAAGGTCTGTTCAGTTCACCTCAAATGCTCTCAGTTTGTGCAGTCAAAGTATAAATAATGGAAATGGCCGAATACCAGTCCGAAAGTCGCAAGCACTTAACCCTAGTCAGGAGTCCTCGGGTCCTCCAACTTTCTGGATACAATTTGAAGAGAAAGAGCTTTTTAGTCCCTCTGATTTCTAGCGCGGATCCATAAAAAAAGTGTAGGAAATTCCACCTCGACTCGGCTCGAATAAAAATTGTATCAAATTCCGTAACAATACAGATAATAATAATGGGTGCATTACCACAGCATGGGAGCATTAGGACTCATTGTTTCGCTTCACTCTTTCCACCTACCTGTCATTCAAAAAGAGCTCTGGCAGAGGGTAAACAAAAGCAACTCTTTATTTCATTCAATCCCTACTCAATGAATTTTAACAATAGTGCACAATGTGAGATGTAAACCAAGACAGAGAATGAGTGGTGATAGAGAGAGAGGGAGGGAGGGAGAGAGCAATCAGGCATATCCATCAGTGTACGTTAACGTATCTCTTGATTTTATGAGTTGAAATAAAGGGGATATGTAGCTTGTACTAGAATTGAGCCTGATGAAGCTTGGAGTTCGAGTTTATGTATGTAGGAGACTCTTTGACTTTAGGCGAGCAATATCTCAGCAGTCACATTTGACGTGGCACAAGGCGAGAGAGATATGATTGTGTGGATCAGGGGAAGGAAACAATTTTAACGAGGGAATCAATGGCGAGAGATCACGTTCTACTTTTAAACTGTTATGACATTACATTACATTAAAGTAGACAGTCGAGGAGGGCTCGGGGAGGCGTTCGTTAAGGCCTTTAGCTAGGATATCTAAGCTAGAAGAGGAGAAGCTAATGCAAATACTGGCCCTGCCTACAACCTCTGCTCCACGGATGTACAAGATTAATAAAGGTAGTAGATATATTCTCTCTCCCCAAAATGGGGAGTTGTAGAAGGGCGTACAGGATTCTATTGTTCCAATTTGGCATGTACAACCTAATACTGGCAACATACTCCCTTGTCCTTTGAGATTCATTTACCTAAGCTTAGTAGTACAAAAGGGGAGTACTCCTCCCCGCTCACATGTCCGTTAATATGCCAAAGATATTTAATCCACCTTCTCCTCCTCCTCTTCAACTGAGAGCGGAAATGGGCGTATGGCTTGTCTTAACAAATATTGCAAAAAGAACTTGAAACCAATATAATTCTGAAAACTTCAAAGACCAACGCTGCTCCCAAAAAGAGAGAAATCAATCTATGCCAAGAAGAAAAGTCCAAGATTAAGTAGTGGCCTACTACTATTACCTTGATAGTGAATGTCATAATATTAACATAAAACCACGAATTAAGAATTCTTGGGATTAGACGAGACTCTGGCAAAAAAGCTATAAATAACTCTTTCCAAATCCACTCCATGTCTCATTTAAACTCTACCTATTTATTTCATTATACAATGTTCCCCGAACTCCCAGGATTAACTTTAGTAATTTACATATACCCAACAATACTAATCCTAAGCTGTTGTAGTAGTACCTTCCAATTCCAACAAGGTATGGGGCTATAAACTTGCAATATAATACGACAATTGCATTGCCAATTCCAATCGTAAAGTCTATAAGAATTTAAATTGAGAATAATTTCCAGACTAAAAAAATCGATAAAGAGTTAGTAAGAAATGAATTTAATGCGACAATATAACTCACATATGTCCATGGCCCATGCTAATTCTATTGTACATTAATATGAAATAATGAATTTGCAAATTAATTATAATCTGTGTAAATTGAGTGTATACTGATACTAGATCCTAATACTAATAAGCTATGTAGGTACACTTACAAATTACAATATGTTTAGCCTCAAATTAACATGTACGATATAGTACTACATAGTACGCATATAACACTTGTAGTATTAAAAGATAGTACGTAGTAGTTTTTGCCCAATTCCTTTTATTGTACTATTTTACAAGGGGGAAACGCGGGGTAGGCAGCTAGTGAGCGAATAGCGATATCGACCTTGCTCCAGCTTTTACCCTTTACACTAAATACGCATTCAGCCCTGGACAAAGAAATAAAGCGTCTAAATTAATTATTATATTGCTCTACATATGTATATCCACTTTGTGTGTGGCAGTGTGCATACAAAGTACTAAGAGCTCAACAGCTTTTATCGTGGTCACAGATCTGATTAAAATGGATTTAATCTTTATCTCTCTCAATACTGAATGAATTGAAGCTGTGAGGGTGGTACAGTCTACGACGTAATAGTTACAGGAAAATTAAGCTTCTACTCGTACTACCGTACAATTATCCGTAGTTCTCGTAGGAAAAATGGTGAGCTATTAAAATTATATATCACTTTTAGATTGCTCCTATTTACGCAGTCGTTTAATTTGCCAGAGCAAAGATATTAATGAAAACTCCACTCAAAAGCATAGGAATTAATAGTTTTGTGTTGGTATGAATTGCTAAATTGTGAATATCATCATTCATATGTATTATCTAATCATTGCGATAATAAGAAATGAGAAATCTAGGAATGATTTGATCCTTGGATGATTATCAAGTGACGAAAGATGATTTACATATAATCAATGTACATATATCGTATATATTTCACATACGGAATCTTTACAGGTTGATCGTATACTTAAGTACAAATCATATAAATATAGGCATCGTAGCACTACGATAGGATTTTCAGTTGGATTCACATCTAGCAAGACATCATTCATACGCAGTCAAAAAAATACAACACAATATTGCCCAGCTTGTGCTCTCCTTTGATACCCTCTTGAGCGAATGGGGTGCGAAAAATTTAAAATTTACACCGTAACTTGATACTATTATATCTGCAATGAAAAGATATGGCATTGAGAAATTGGTCAAGCTGACAAAAGTAAAAAGAGTGGAGAGGGTGGGAGAGACGGTCGTCTTTTATAGCTCAGCATTATTCTCATACCTACTACTGATAATAGTAGCATCTAATGCACAATAATACTAATATATCTTTGATAGGAAAGGTTGTCGCTCGCCATTTCGATGACAAAGAAGAGTTCTTGCTTCATTATTTCGTAACCGTTGGACCAGTCCAAGACCAGTCGAAACGACTTTTCACGAGTAAAAGACCAATTATCCTTTTATGTGAAAAACCTATTTAAAAAATTTCTTGGTCCTCCCATCCAAACCTATCTATAGAATCAGAATAGAAGAAAACCATTAAAATTCAATGCCATTCTAAAAAGTACGAATAAAGTTTCTCTTCCATTCCAGAGTAAGTAATTCTATTCTCCTATTAAAATAGTGGTTAGTTATTCTAATGAATTACTGATAGATAGTCAGAGTATAATACAGTACAGTATTATATCGTAATAGGTAGGTGTAAGTAATAAGTATATATTGCTAACAATGCCTATTAGATAATTTGGTAAGGTATATTACACTGTAGTACATATCCATTACATATTAGGTATGAAAGAATAGGCTGATTCCGAATTCGACAGAGGTTAAAAGGACGTAAGACGATACATAATCAATATCTATCATTTAGTAAGGTTTGTAATTAGGTAATTTGAGTATATAAGGAACAAAATGCCTTTTCAAAATAAGGTCTGAATTAGACTAGAGGTATATCTGAACATACCCTAGTCTTGAATGCGATCCCTAGTCTTGAGAGCTTATTGCTTATTTTAGCTATTAATTTATATCCTAACGACCACCGAACGACGACGACCGTCTCCCACAGCTCAAACAACGTATATTAAAAGTAGATATTGATGCACCAAGCTAGTAGTATTACAAAGTAGCAGTGTTACGATACTATCCGTTATTACACATATATAACATATATAACTATCCTAATAGACTGCATTACTAATGGTAGGTAAGTAGCTTATCTTCCCATTCATAGTAATAAAAAGAAGAGGAATCAAGAAATATTATATTGCAATTTTCTTGGGCTCCCTCCTGGGCTCGACATTACACATATCGTACAATATATTGTATTAGTGCGGGAGCCAATATCTAATATCTTCCATGATATAAAGAAATTGCTTACTTCATTTACTTCACCCTTTTCAAGAGAACGTATGCAAACGACTCTATACATTATGATTACTTAACAGTTTTGTCCTTATCTTTTAAAGGGCACTTTTCCAACATAACCTTACAACTATGTTACTTTATATTATACCACCTCCATCCACGTCTTGTCTCTCATCATATCTGAGCAGAGGCCATACCCCTTTAGCCTTTACATTCATGATTCAGAGCGAGCAGAGAGAGAGGGAAAAATAAG
Organism: Megalothorax incertus; assembly: GCA_036507255.1. NCBI lineage: Eukaryota > Metazoa > Arthropoda > Collembola > Neelipleona > Neelidae > Megalothorax > Megalothorax incertus. Next base: position 10,278 of record JAAZTK010002040.1, read on the forward strand.
AAATTGAGAAATACTCTTAGCTCAAACTCGACGATCCTCAGTAGAACAATATATAGAGATTTTTGGGGAATGGCACAATTCCTAGCACATCTCTTCTCTTTATTAAATTTCAGATGGTTTTGTAACGAAACTAGTTGAACTGAGGGCCATTGGCCATTGGCATAAAAGGGCACGAAAGCAATTTACTCCTTCTCTCCCTCCATTCATTCATGGAGAAATGGGACAATTTAAATCCTTCACACCCACTCTACCTAATCTGTCCTTTTAAATAGTACTACGAGTCTATCCATTTAAGTAGGATTCAATTCAATTCGTACATTTTCACCTCCAGGATATTGTGTGGCATACAGAATGAATAAACCTAATTTGATTAAAATTCTGATCCGTGTGAAAAATGTAAAATATAATAAAAAAGAGTTTATGAATTCTGGAGTACACTAAAAGTTCATACTGAGGATATCCTTGCTCTATTTTTCATGTTAATCTGATTAAGTCATGATGTAAGCATTTATATCAGTATATGGCAAAACAAATTGAATGAAAACTCGAGAGTATAAAGGAAAAAATATAGTACATCATAGTATTACAAGTTGTAAAATCTGGTATATTATGCTCAACTCAATATGCATTAAGTTTAGCAATAGGCTTGAACCAAATTTAAAATCTCCAGGATATTCGCTACTTATTTAATCATACCCCATTCTCAATGCAGTAAAACTACCTGTCCTTTGTGTGCACCCTCAATTCTGTCGTAATTAGGTATTCAGAAGGGATTTCAACGAAGAGAATTGTATCAAATCTTCCCTGAGCGTGAGCTTAAACAAATGCACGCACCAAATACAGTATTCCAAGACTTAAAAAGGGTGACTGTAAGATATTCCTATCCGGCTTAATACCGAGATTGAGGTTATTGTAGCGGTACTCGAGCTAACTTATTCCCTTATTACCTTTATGAATATAGTATTGTGTTTTAAAGGGATTCCTATTGAAATGGGTTCAGAAAATTGCTTTTTTATTTTACTTTTGAATAATTTGAAATTATTAATTTCAATTTTAATGTTTTTATTAACATAAGAAAATACAATATAAAGAACTTTGCAATAGAAATCAAAGTTTTCAACTTTACATAAAAATTCATTTAATGAGAATTGAATTTAAACGAATTTATAAAACTTTATATAAAGAAAGGCCTGTGATACTATACAGCTGTATACGTATGTAAATTATGAACAGTAATACAATAGAATAGAAATTGTAGCGCGCGTTTTGTAAAAAAAATTACTTTTTTTCTAGAAAAAGTCTTGTAATTTTTTTCATTGTCTTGTGCCCACATTTAGAAATGGAAATGGAAATGTAATACTAAGAAGGAGGCAAACTTATACTGTAAGTATTTGTGCCAGATGTGATGATTTGTAAATGAATAAAAAACCTCCAGGAATTGTGTATACTCGATGCATATGTTAAATTTCAAATTAAAAATACTTTCCCAGAAAATATTGGCTTATTAAATTCCAATTTCCAATAAATTATTAAAATAATTCAGTGGAAATCCTTTATATTAAAATGAACGAATCGCGCGCATATGTATGTAGGTATGTCTTCTTGGGAAAAGTAATGTTCCAAGACTCTGCTCAAATTTTTTTTTACAATCGAAAGTTAAATGCCGATTTTGCAATGCTCTTTGAAAACAATGGAAAGTAAAAATTGTGCGCATTCTCATATTTACTGGCCAATATTAAATTACAATTAAATTCCTCCCAACAAGGAAGTGGATATGCTTAGCTGAATATTATGCTGAATTGTTATTATTTTTTTGCCATTGAATTAAAAGACACGAGATCAAGACTTTTCTCCACTTACCAGG
>JAAZTK010002041.1:0-12132 GCA_036507255.1 Megalothorax incertus
GAGGAATCCTCCAAAGAAGGTGGAATTATCTTGCAGAATTACGTTGCATCATACATAGACTTGGAGAAACCAATTATTGGACTTATTAATGGACCGGCGATAGGGATTTCTGTATGATTTAGTGGTTTTTTAATGAAGTTACTCCAATTTAAATTTAAACTCATGTCAGGTCACCGTTCTCGGGTTGTTTGATGCAGTGTATGCGACGGAAAGAGTAAATTGAACCAACAATTGCTATTATTTATAATCTAAGATCATTAAAATCCATTCCAGGCTACTTTTACAACGCCATTTTCCATCTTGGGCCAATCTCCAGAAGGTATTCAATCAATACTTGATTTTAACTTAATTGTGGGTTTATTTATATAGGATGCTCTTCATACACATTTCCAAAAATCATGGGCTACGCTAGAGCGAATCAATTTCTTTTGTGGAATCAAAAACTATCATCTAAACAAGGTAGTAGCTGGCCCATTGACACCCCAAGATACTCTAGATGAATCCTAAATCTCTGTAATCCTTATATTTTAAATCTGTAATTTATAGCCTACGAGTGTGGCTTGGTCTCTACCGTGTTTCCGGATGACAAGTTCGAGGAACAAGCTTGGAAGTTGGTGAGGAGCTTTGCTAAACTTCCACTGGGCTCGCTGGTATGATTCAATTTTTAATTAAATAAAATAATTAAATTTAAATTAAATTGTTTTTCCAGGTGTATTCAAAGGCATTGACTCGGAATCTGGAAAAAGAGACACTGCACGAAGTGAACCGTTTAGAATGCGAGAGACTGGTTGAGAGGTGGCCTTCGGATGACTGCAAGGAGGCTATCATGAATTACTTTATGGCACAGCAGGCCAAAAGGGAGAAAAAACAGGGATAATTTTATTTTCAGTTAAATTTCAGTTAATGTCACAATTTTATTCAGATTTTATTTTATTGAATTCATTCACATTTTATTCAGATTTTTAACAATATTCAGAAATAAATTGCATTTTTAAACGGGAAATTCACAAGTTATTTTTGAGAGCATCAATTACCATATCCAACTCTTCAATTCTGGTCTGACGGCCCACGGAGAACCTGATTGTCCTGATGGCTTCATCCTCAGTTAAACCGGAAGCTAAAAGAACCTTTGATGGCACTTGACCCGCGTGAGAATGGCAAGCTGCACCCAAACTTGCACAAAACACATTCTGACATTTTTCAAGGACTTGGGCTGCGAAAACACCAGGTGGTAGGAGAAGGCTGAGGGTGTTTGGGAGGCGACGTCCTTCCCTAAAGTTGACAGCTACCCCTGGAATGAGGGTGGTCGCCTTCTCCTGTCGACAAATGATTAATTAATTTAAAAAAAGCAATAAAAATCAAACCTGAAAGTAATCCCTTGAATCCTTCATATCTTTCGAGTAATTCTCCAAGTGTTCATTGACAAGCCGAGCAGCTACCCCGAGTCCCCTGATCATGGGTGTGTTCTCAGTCCCAGGCCTATACCCTCGCTCTTGACCTCCTCCAAGTTGAAGAGGAAAAACGGGAGTTTTTGAGTTTGGAAGTCCTTTTGCAAACAATACTCCAATCCGTGGTCCATAAAACTATAATGTTAATAATTATTTAATTATTAATTAGAGCTTGTAATAAAACCTGCCTTGTGCCCAACAATTGTTAAATAGTCCACTCCGAGGGCATTCACATCCACCTTCACCTTCCCTATAGTTTGAGCAGCATCCGAATGGTAAAGAATCCTCGGGAGACCTTCTTTCCCTCGTTTCTCATTGAGCTTTCTTATTTCAGAGCCCACTTGTTCAATAGGCAGGAGAAGCCCCGTCTCATTATTGGCATGCATCAGAGTCACGAGGCAGGTATTGTCACGGATGAGGGTCGTCACGGCCTCAGGAGTCAGAATGCCATTATTGGGGTCAACTTTAGCAAAACTTAATTCTGAAAAACCCTTAAAAATTGAATATATTTCCCAAAAATTGTCTAAAATTCTACCAATTCTCCCAAGTTTTTCCAAATGGTCGAGGACCTTTGCTACAGAATCATGTTCTACGTTGGAGGTCACCACATGGGGGGTGTATTTGGTAAAAGATTCCTCAGCAGCCCTCACCGCAGACAAGATAGCCATATTATTCGCCTAAGTAAAAAATCCATCAAAATACTGCAAAAAGTCCCGTATAAAAAAAGTAATTATGAAATACCTCTGTTCCTCCGGAGGTAAATACAATGTCACCCGGCTGGCAATTGACCATGGACGCTAATTGACCTCTCGCAATGTCAATATGGGCTTTGGCGACCTTTCCAAAAAAGTACGCCGAACTAGGATTGCCCCAATCTTCTATTAAGCTCTTCTGGACTTCTTCGATTACTTCCTCTGCTAAAGGCGTTGTAGCATTGTAATCAAGGTAGATCGGGCCTTGTCCTGTCGACGTCATTTCGTCACTTGGCGTAGGTACCTTTCAAATGCAAAATAAACGTTACTTTTCAAGGGCACTATTTCAAGGTCAAGGGCTACAAATAGCGTGGTAAAATCCTCAAGTTTGAAAGAATTTAAATTTTGACAACTTTATTAAATTAATTAAAAATGTGGTATTCCATCGTTTTGTACGGTTCAATCGGCTACGCCGTAATTGTTTTTGTTGCCATCTTCTTGGGAATGTTTTTATATGACCCTTGGAGAATGTCCAAACAGCTCTATCAACCACGATAAACCTCTTGAAAACCCCACGAACCGTGACATTTTCAAAAGTGACAATGAACAAAAAGGGAACCAGACACCGTAAGTAGTTACTCATTAAATCAATACTTTTTAATTAATTGACAATTTTTATATTTTTTTAAAAGTAAATTCCAAAAGAAAGCTTCGGGGTCTGACAAAATATCAATTAATGACGAGACGGGGACCGAGGAAAGGGAACCACCGAATAATAAACAGGACATGGAGCTGTTGAACCTCGAGGGTGACGGTGATGGACCAAATCGGATTCAAGACCCAATGCCTAACTGCCCAGATATCTCCGAAATTGATGGTTAAAATAATCTAGATTTACGTTAATTAATTACCTCGTCAGATCTGTATTTCTTTTAAATTAATTCAAAATAAATCACATTAATTTGTCACAATGTCACCCTCAAGTGTGACCGGATGTCAATCGGATGTCAATCTTATTTTGTCAAAATAAAAAATATTTATTTGCCACACAATTTTTAAAAATTCAATGAGTTAAATAATGCCCGTATCCGAACCCTGAATTTCAAAGTTTTTTCAAAATTCTTGGAGAAATTAATTAATTTTATTAAAATTCACTTCCGGTCCATTGGGCCATCGTTATTGAGGTGGTCCTCGTTAACTCCGTGATATCCGCCTTTCAAATTCATTCATAAATATCTCATTCCTGCCCAGATTCCAAGTTTTTAATAAATTGACAGATTGACATTTATTTTTTACCACCAAAAGAAGAGTTCGAAGTTCTCTCCTATTTTTTACCTTCCAAGAATGTTTGCAAAATTGAAAAAGAAGCTGGAAGACGAGGTAGGTGACCTCACAGCACCCCTTCAGAACGCCCTCAACGACCGCCGTGTCAGCTCCTCCCAAACACCGAGTCAAGTCTCCAGGCAGAGTTCCGTAGGGTCACTTATTGATTTGGATGGATCTTCCTCAGCTTCCCACCCAAGGGGTGCAAGTTCGTTGCAGCCACCATTGACACCAGGATCTTCAGGGTCCTCTGGAGAGCCTCATCCTATTGGGGAACAAATTAAAAAACTCAATAATGAATGGAACCGGAAATTCGAAGCCCTAAAAAAATCATACGAAGAAAAAATTCAAAATTCTGATGCAGACTTTGCATGGTACGTGGTTTTTAATTGTTTTAAAAAATTTAATTAATTTAATTCACACAGGAAATTGAGCTCAAAGAACGAGGAGATGGACAAACTGAGAGAGGAGAAGCGGAGGTTGGAGGATTCACTAAAAACAATCGAACTGAAATTCAAAGACAAATTAATTCGTGCTCAGGATGAAAATGGTATTTTTTAATAATCAATTAAAAGTATAATAATTAACCCCAATTAATTACCAGACCATTTGGAAGGCATGACCAAGATGGAGAACTCAAAGGTGAAGCATTTGGTGAGTTTTGGTGGCGGAGGTTTATTTATTTTGGGGTTTATTTCGCAAAAAAACTGCTTTTTTTTCAAAAAAGAATCCTTGGGAGGATTTCTACTTCCATTTCTAATCTTTCCAATTCAATTTTTCTTTTCACAAATAAGTTATTAAATGCCCAGGAGGAAATGGAGACCCTGAGGGCAGCTAATTATGAGAACGAGGACAAGATTGCCCAGCTTCAGAGTCAAATGCAGGTTCTCAAGGCTGAAAATGAGCTCCTAAACAAGAATCTGGACAAGACTCTCGTAGGGAAGGGTGTCAACAACCATCAGGAGCCCCAAGAACTTGAGGAGATCAAAGCCAAGCATTCGAGGCTCCAAGAAGAGTTTAAACAATTGAAAGAAAGCAAAGAAAAAGAGTTGGGGGACTCGGCCATCAAAATACAAGGGCTAGAGAGTCTGAAGGATCAATTGCAAGCTCAGGTTGGATCCCTCAACGACTCCCTATCTTCCCTTAAAGATTCCTCTGCTCAAGCAATGTCCAAATTCAAAGAAGAGTATAAAAACGTCAATCAAGAGCTCCAAAACAAGTTAAAATCCACCGAGGCTGAGAATTCAAGGCTGTCGTCTGAGTACAAGTCTATCCTGATCCAGTTTGAAACATTGAAAGGCCTATCCAAGTCCCTGGAGGATATTAATGTCAAGTATGCGAGTCTGGAAGCCGAATTATTCAATAAAAAGGAAGAGATAGAACGTCTTGAAGCTGACAATTGTGATCTGGTGGTTAAATTGGATGGCCTTAAGGAGGAGGTAAGTACTCTTAAAGGATCTGCACCGGAAATGGAGGCAGAGTTGTCCAAATTGAGGGAAATCAAGAAGAAATTGGAGGGAGCCCTTACCGACAATGAATCAAAAGTCAAGGCACTCGAAAAATCCAATTCCGAGCTTTCAAATCAGCTTAAGTCCAAAGAAGAGGATTTTGAGAACGTCAAACGGGGCTTTGTGGAAGAGTCAAAGACATCGGGAGAGCTTCAGGCCAACCTCAATCAAATCAAGGTCAGTATTCCATTAAAATTAAAGGTTTGCACGAATTTTGTATCCGTAAAATAAAGTATGAAAAATTAAATTCAGGCCGAGCTGGAAAAGGTCCAAGAAGAATCAAAATCCCTCCAAAATGAAAATAAAGCCCTCAAAGACGAGTTAGAGTCCCTCCAAAATACCACAGCGTCTTCTGAATCTGAGGCAGAGTTATCCAGGCTCAAAGAAATCAACCGGAAATTGGAGGGTGCCCTTCGAGAGAATGAATCAAAGGTCAAAGCTATCGAAGAATCAAATTCCATCATTTCCAATCAGCTAAAATCCAAAGAAGGAGCCATTGAGGTCCTGGAGAGGGCCAAGGAAGAGCTTCAGGTCAAGGTGGATCAAATCCAGGTCAGTTTTACATTCTAAATGCCTTCATTGATCCCCATTTATATCATATTATTTTCAAAATCATTTCAGTCCGAGTTTGGTAGGGAAAAAAGCCATAAAGAGTCCCTCCAAGCCGAGCTAGAGAACCTTAAAAAGTCACAAGAGTCGCTCAAGGCCGAGTCAGAAGCTTCCAAGAGCGAGGTGGTCCATCTGAAAGAGACCAAGGTTAATCTGAGTGACCTTAACGAAAAACTGATGGCTAGGGTGGCCGAAGCCGAGTCTACCAACAAGAGTCTTCGAAGGGAACTTGAGGAATCTTTTGTTAAAAGGTCGCAAGACGCGGAAGGCAGGGAAAGAGAGCTTCAGGGGCGGTTGCAAGAGGTCGAAATGGAGGCAGCCATAATCAGGGAGGCAAACCATGATCTCAATGCAACCCTGGACAATTTGAAAGAGGATTTGAAGGTGAGGGAGGGTGACATTGAGACCCTTCGTGCCGAAAATAAAGGGCTAAATGATGACCTTAAAGCCAGAGGAATTGTCCTCGAAGAATTCAAGAAAAAATCAGCTTTGGCGGAGAGTGCCTTTGAAAATGAGAGGATAAGTTTTCAAAAAGAACTCGATGGTATTAAAGGTGCTCTTGAGGAAGAAGTTCGAGCCAAAGGAGCCTTTGAAGATGAAATTGTCGACCTGACCCTGGCCAAGGGTGACCTTGAAACTAAATGTGCTCAACTAGAGTCGGATAATCAGGTCAGTAGGGTCAAATATTGCTTGTTTTCAGTCTTTAATGTCTTTTTAAATTTGTAGAACCTTCGAGAGGAGCTTGATTCCCTTGTGGGTAGCGTGGGAGCCCTTGAAGAAATTGAAAAAAGTGGTGAAGAATTCCAGGCAAAGTTCGAGGTCCTCCAGAGCCAGCTGGTCGAGGTTCAAGGTGCCCTTGAAAGAGCAGAAGGCGAAAATAATGATTATTTGGTTCAAGTAAGCGACCTCCAAAACGCCAGGGATGAATTAAGGGAAGAGGTTGACTTTCTCAAGGGAGAGAAGCCAGAGATGGAACAAAGGTTGCACGAACTTGAGATCAAATTGGCCGAAAAGGAGAGAGCCCTCAAAGTCTCGCATCAACAACTCCAAGACCTTAGAAAGTCACTAGCTCAAGAGTTAAAGTCGGGGAGTGGACCTGAATCCAACAATGTGCCTTTGACAGGGTCACCACCGGCCCCAGTTTTAGAGATTGGGTAAGTTATTATTATTTTTTTTGAAGTATAATTTTTTAAAATTAAAAATGAACAGGCAAAGCGAAATGCATCACCCAAAGAGGCATACCTATCAGGATGACGCCAATTTCCTGTATATGAGGAGTGTGCTAGTCAAATATATTACATCGAGGGATGTCCATGTGACTCGGCATATGAGGAAGGTCGTCTCAACGCTCCTCCAATTGAACCCAGATGAGGAAAGGCTCCTCATTGAGGCATCTGAAGGACAAAAGACCGTTTTTTCATCAATACTAAAATCCTGACCTTTTTAATTTAATTTATTGAAGGATTTTTTCCAGTAATTTTTTAAAATTTTGCATTTCAGAGTCGATTTACGAGTATTACTAATATTTTAGAATTAGGAAATTTGTGCAATTAAGATTTAATTAAAAATAGTACCAATAATATAATATATAATAATAATAATATAATTTTAATAATATTTTAATTTAAAATTAAATGAAAAATCACGCAATTTATTTGAAATTAAAATAAAACAAGTATTAAATTGCCCTATTTTAAATGAGTAATTTACAGGGTTATAATTGAGTCATTTCTAATCATACGTGGACACGGATGTCACAGATGGTACGCACCCTTATAGTTATGAGTCCTAGAGATGCAAAGTTCATGCATATGCATAAAATGCATATTTCTTCAAACTCTCCCAAACTTTGGGAAAACTTCTGATATCCACAAATTATTACTTCTGATATCCACATATTGCATATTTTGGGTCTATGTGCATATTTCATGCATATTTGCATTTTATGTGCATATTTAGGAAAAAATCGGTAAAAATGGGTTTTTTAGCAAAATTTTTGATTAAAATTCAGATTTTCGAAAATTTTTTAGAAAAATTTAAGAAACAATTTAGAAAAATGAAATTTGAGGCATAAAAATTGCTTTCATTGTTCAATAAAACTTTACAAACGTATAAATTATTTAAAATTTATGAAATATTTTTGAAAATTTAAAAAATTTGACCGTAAAAATGCATTAAAATCTGGCAAGCACTAGATATTATTGAATTTTATATGCATAATTATATGCATATTTTGACATTTTCATATGCATATGCATATTTTCATGTGCATAAAATGAAATTCTATATGCATGAACTTTGCAACTCTAGAACTTATGACGTTCCTCAAGAGTCGAGAATGACTCATTTGTACGATAAAAAATGCAATGGTAAAGGCAGGCTAAAGACCGCAATCCTCATTCAGAAATACAATAGATTCGGTAAAGAGTGCCGAAAAATTTCAATTTTTTTCCAATTTTATTGTGACATTCGATGGATCCTCAGGTTCAATCATGGTTTGCTGCGGTGGACGCTGATAGGTCAGGACGGATAAACTCTCTAGGTAGAATTGAAGAATATGTGCCTACACTAAAACAAATTTTAACCATTTTTCCACTCTCTAGAATTACAAAGTGCCTTGATGTCATCAAATGGAAGGAAATTTAGCGACCAATGCTGCAGACTTATGATTGGTACAAGGGACATGGATTCATTTAAATATTGACATTTTTTATTTAATTTTTCTTTGCAGGAATGTTTGATCCCCATCAAACTGGTCAAATTGATATGCAGGTACAAGCAAAAACCCGTAGTAAAACGTGTTAAAATTATAAACGGATTCTAATGCCAGAATTGCTTGTTTTTTTTTTTTAATTTTTCAGGGATTTGCCCAACTCTACGCATATGTCAATCAATGGGTCAATGCCTTTAGGTCATATGACAGGGATGGTTCTGGATTTATTGATGCTAATGAGTTTGGACAAGCTCTGACTACAATGGGGTATAGGTTCTCACCACAATTTGCTCATTCCATTGCTGACAAGTGAGTTTTAATAGCTAAAAATTTTTAAAAAAGTATTGATTTTTAATGGTTTAATTTCAATGAAGGTTTGGTGAGCGGGGTCGTGGTCTCCCCTTGGATCAGTTTATTCTCGCATCAATTTTAATTCACAAGTTGGTTTTTAATTGTTTAAAAAAAATTAAATCAATTTTAATTTATTTTAATTTAATTTCAGGTTTACAGCGGGATTCAGAGCAAAGGACACGACCCAGCAGGGAATAATTACCATTTCTTATGAAGATTTTATCGCCCTTGTACTCTCCTCTTGGAATTAATGACCTCAGGGTCAACACGCCACAATTTTTCCTCTATTTCCATACTTAAAAAAATGATTTAAAAAAAGTATTAATTTCTATCAAAAATATTTCTTGGATTATTTCATTTTTCAAGCTTTAAATAAAATCTTTACTGTTGCTAAATTTTAATTTTTCCTATAAATTAAAGTAAAATATAATTAAAGTATAAATTAAAATTCTCACACGCCGCGAGATCCTGCTGTACCCGAATTTCCTCGACCGTTGCCCCGCCACTCCGGAAGTATTGCTGCAATGGTGGTCTCTTCCTCATGCCCATCATACACTTGGAGGGAGGTTGTTGCAACATTTTTTTACAACCCCTCATAAAATAATATTGAGTAATTTTTACAATGCAAGAAAATATTTATTTCAGGATTTGGGAATTCCGGAGCAAATGCCTCGGAGTCTGATGGTAAAAAGTTAAGATTGATGAAAGGGTAGCTGGAATTGGATGGTTCCTTGGAGGAGACTTTGGTGACATCCGCACCTCCAGCCATCCAGCCAAAGCCCCTCCGTGACCTCCTCGATGTCTGCTTTAAAAGAAATTAGAATAAAATGGCGCCGATTTAAAAATAAAAGCATTTGACATTTGCTATCTTTTTTTGCCCCTGTTGGCCGCCTTCCAATCTAGTTTTTGTTTAAACTTTAAAGTCAGACATTGGAGGACAACTGGTTATTTACGCGAGGATCGTACGGCTGCCGTTGCGTAAGTCTATAGACTCCTCTCATTCAAGACAAGACCATGAGCAGCCCATTGGCATTCCTCGAGTTTGGAAAAAGCTAACTTTTATTGGGAAAATCAATGGGTTTTAAATTTCAATAGGGATTTAATCATTTAACATTGCATTGGGGCATTTTTAACTCTATTTTGACACCAAAAGTGGTTGTAATAATGGTCCGGATGGCACGATATGAGGAGTTGATAATGGATGGTAAAGTCGAGTGTAAACTGTCAAAAGAGCATTGTCAAAGGTGCAGTTGCCTCCCTGGCTTCAAAGTCGGATTTTTCAACCCGAGTTCAAAGCCTTTGAATTTTTTTGTGTCTGCTCGACTCGGGTTCTCCTCAGAGTCTCACAGATCCCGAAGATTCTAATTTTGTTCCATGGGCTCATGGTGTAGTCATCAGAGAGGATATTTAAAGACTATTTTTTACCATTCGATCCTCTTTCAAAATCCAAATTACACTACCATTAGGGCTCTCTCCGGACCCAGGGTTTAAGGGAAAACCGGAACCGATTTTGGCAGAATTTAGGCCTTTTTGTTAAAATTTTCATTAAAAATTTTTTTAATTCTAAATCTCGATTCTCGTATTCCATATATGTTAAAGGATGGTTAATGCAATGGTATTTGTAACTCCAATTGGCACCTTTTCTTTAATGCGTGCATTTTGAAAGTGTAGTGTTAAATGGCATGTTAAGTTTCTTCAAGGGAATATATTACTCTATTCCAATACCTAGTAATATTTAAATATCCCCTTTTGAAACTAGTTCAAATATTCATTAATGGATACATGTATTGTAGTAATACACATGGAAAGGGTGCTAAAATATATCGAGAAATTGAATATTTATGGATATTTATAGTATAAAGAGAAGTACTAATACCCATCCTTAAAGAGTAAATATCGAAAGATTTAATAGATTTGAAATGTTGGCCTTTGAGAAGATCCTTGTGAATTTCAAATGGGAGTTTTGTGTTGGGTGAAGAGAAAATAGATTAAACCTTTAAAAGATTTGGTTAACTCATCCTTAAGACCATATTTGAGTATATATAAAGAGTAGTTTATCAATAGAATTTCCTTAATGCCCATCCTTTGAATGACCCACATTTCAAACTGACCTCCGACCTTACCCAATAGAATATTTTTTAATACAATTTGTTAATTTCTTTAAAGTTTAAAAATGTTTCTATTTATTCACTCTATATATATTCATTTTTACTACTGAACAACCTTAGCGTTTTCTTTTAAATGAAATATAAAACCTTTTAAAGTTAAATTTCTATTGAATTTACTATCATTTAACTCCATTTAAGTTTTAATATAGATTCTATTACATTTCATACTACTATAGTACATTCGCTTGATATATGTATTACTACGATATATATAAAAATATCTCAAGTTTAACCGAGGTACATTCACAAGACACATAGTTTATATTTAAGTTTAATATTGTAGAATCTCTCTTAATATATGTAATTCCATTGGATTTATAATTAACAAAGAGAATTCTCGAGTAAATGCTTATAGTGGTACCCCTCTCGTTATATACCCCCATATATCTATAAAGCATTGGGGGAATATTGAGATTTAATTGTAAATGCACATCTTTTAACTGTATATATCTTAAGGTAATTAACTTTATATCGATTGAGCTGTCTTTGTTTAACACACATTCAAATAGTACCATTAATTAGATATAGGTAAGACTATACTTGACTATTTTGTAGCAACCCTCACAGCCTCCTCCCTTAAGGGTTTTTTTTCATTTGTATTATGGTTTTTTTTTGTTAAGATTTTTAAAAAAAAGTTTAAAGTTTTGTTAAGAAATATAAAAAATAAAAAAGAATTAAAACGATTGAGATTCTGGAGTGACCACCACCCTGACTGTCAGGGCCTGACAAAGTCAATCCTCAAGAGTCCATGACGTACCCCATCCTCCTCGACTTATACAGACTCTGACTTGAGCTCAAATTCTCTCATTTGTACAGCAGCCTCCACCAGAAGACAGAATGGATAGTTTATTAAGCCACCATTCCCCAAGGGATGCTGCTGTTGCGACCCCCTCCACTTTTTACCATTCTGAAGAGTACCCTCATGACCTCCCCCACCTTCTCCTCCTAGGTTCTCATCCCCCTGCTGCTGACTAGACCATCTTTTTAGTGTTTTTGAGCGTCTTTTTTGAGCAATCTGTCGAGTATTGTTGTTGGATGATGAGGAAGTGTTAGATGGACGACCTTGGTGTGTTGGGTGATGTGGGTTGGGGGAGCCGTCGTTGTGAGAAGTGGAGGAACGAGTAGTAAAATCCTTCAAGGCCGTTGATGTCTCGTTACTCTCGAGGAAGGCTTTAAGTTGAGAGTTGTTGTTTTGATATTGGGGGTAGTGGTGGTGGATAGGGGGGCGGGGTGGAGTGGGTGCATTATCGCGAGCCAAGGACGGATACGTCAACGCAATCGAATTGAGAGTGGCTGTGGAGGACGAGGACGTCGTGGCTG
>JAAZTK010002042.1:0-12130 GCA_036507255.1 Megalothorax incertus
AATCCCCTTTATGAGTTATCTTCTTCAAAAAACCATCGACATGCTTGGAGTGAACCGGAAATCAGGTGGATATTTTCAAAGTGGGCATTTAGCAGTGGGCTTTTATGAAATGGGCCTTTTTAAAGTGGGCCTTTAGGTTGGATACGAAATTACTAAATGCGTGTACAAAAGAGTGTGAACAATATTGAGAATGATCACTTTCTGACAAATCTACCTTATTTTGAAGAGTTTGACACGAAAGACCCAGCTAAACTCGAGGAACGACGAGATTTTGAAAATGATCTCCTAAATAGTATATTGTTTCGGTTGGGAATTTCATAAAGATTCTAAGAAGGCAGAAAGGATATCATATTCATATACAGATTATTTCCTAAGCTATGATGGACTCTTTCTACAATTCTATCCACAATGGGAGGGTTGAGGAGAGAGAGATTGAGATATTTCAAGCAACTACAAAATACAATCAAAGATTCCATTTTATTTTAAACTTTATATATACAATAATATTGTATTAATATATATTAATATATTATATTGCATACCTAATTATAATATGTAATATTTCACGTTTTTAATTTGACAATAATAAATATACTCATCAGTCATATTAAGTAAAATGAATAGAAAAATAGACTCTGTTAAATTAGTACTTAAATGCAGTCCTATGTATTTAAGATTCATTTAACTTGTGTTAACGTGATCAATCAATCAGATTAAAAGGTTTCAAATGTAAAATTTAATAACTTCATTTAATAATAATTTTTAAATCAAAATATTTGATTTTGTAAAGAACTGACTCTTTTACCTAATATTATACATACATACATAGCTGTATATCGTTACTTTATACTGATAGATCTGCAATTTCCGACAAGTCTCATTCCTCAGGATCAATAGTCGAGAGCCCATTGATTCTCGGATATGAAATTATCAACAACTTCCTTCATTCCATAATTGGGGATAAGCTGATTCACTGACAATGGGGCTCGTGTGACGGGGTCGAAATGCCCAACTCGATGAAGGTGCTCCTCAATATCCTTTCTCTCATAAGTTATACCTTAAATGGTGACAATTTATAATTATTAATTAATTTCATTTTAATTATCGTATTATTTCTTAAGGCATAATACCGCTTGGGGTCACAACTGGATCTCTGAGGATTTCAAAGGATATTTTTCCACATAAAAAGTCTGGCACCTCTCTCTTCTAAATTTAAAAATGATTTATTACAAAGATACATATATCAGTATTATATGTATAAAAAACTAAAGTGTAATTAGATTACTTGTCGTCTCTCGTCCACTTTTTCAAATAGGGAGCTCAGTTCGTGAATACAATGTTCGGAATACCTTTCCAAATACCCAATCTTTTCAGCTTCTTCTTTGGGCTCCCTATTCCCCTCCTTCTCGTACCTCTTTTTAATCCCTTCAATCTACATTATAAAACAGTTTTAAATTGAACCTTTTTCTTTTATCTATTTTTAAGTTTAAAATGCTTACATTTCGATCACGGTCTTCAAGTATAAGACGGTTTAGGTAACATTGTAACTCTATCTCTACATTCAGTCGGCTCTCTTCTTGGAGAGAAAAACGCCGTTTACGCCAAGTTCGAAGCACTTTTTTTTTTGAAGGGTAGAGTTTACATTTACATTAAACATTTGAACATTGGCAATTTTATAAATTATATACCTACCTTGTGACATTTCATCTCCAAATGCAAGTCTATAAATTGAAGATGAAGAATAATCAATAAAATGGTCTGTATATCATATTATATGTAATTACTGTACATACCTTTGCTCTTTAGCAAGATCGTAAGATCTTTGCAAATGCTTAACACCATCATCCAACATACCCATCTCACAGAGGGATTGTCCAAGAAAGAAATGAGCCTTTACCTAGAAGAATCAATCATGTTTCAATTTGTTATACATTTAGATAATTACTCGAATTAAAACAATATTATAATTATTTGTTATACTAATTAGTAATTACATTATTTGGATCAATCTCTAGAGCGGCTCTGCAATCAGCAGCAGTCTCCTCAAATTTATTCATCCTGCAATTTATTAAAATTGAAGTAATAATTTATAAATTCAAAACCCAAATGTCAATCATATAATGTACGTACATACTTTTGATGTGCAAGTGCTCGATTTGTATAATAAATTGGGATAGAAGGATTCCTACTAATAGCACTCGTATAAAATTGGGCAGCCTATTTTTAAATTTTTTAAAAAAAAAAATCAAAATAAAAGACCAAAATATTCAAATTTTTGTAATTTGTACCTCTTCATATCTACGGCCAGAATAACACATATTCCCCTTCTCTTTGAGCTCCACATCCGTTAGAATACCCTTACTTCTTGTGCTCATTTTATGGCTACCACCAGACATGTCCTCAAGAATCGTGGAATGGTTCAGAACTGCCCAAGTTTTAAAATTGAAATTAAAACATGTACAAAAATGATTTTAAATTTTAATATGAAAGGATTTCAACGTACCCACTCTCCTAAAAATGCTAATTTGATTCCAACAATCAAAATGAAGCTTCAAGCAGCCTTAATTAAATCACAATCCTGTATTATTATGTTAATTAGTATGTAATTGAATAATGAATTTAAAATTAACCCACGAACAAAAGAAAAATAGTACTTACAAAATGAAGACTTTTAAAACCCGGGGAAAATTCACATAATGGCTTCAAATTGATGACAACTCGAGATTTTGACCCGTGACGTCCTCCAGGTCACCTTACAATCCACTAATTACCTTTAATTAAATATTTAATTAGGGAAATTTCAAAAGTTTAAGTTGAAATCGATTTTTTCTGATTTTTTCTCACAAAAAGGTAAATTCTGCGTGAAAAAGCCGCCAGAAAAACATTCAAAAAAATCTCGGTGCACGTTCTTCTAAAAATTAATTTAATTAATTTAATTAATTAATTAATTGTCATGTTGGACTCTAATCCTGTCAGATGTACGGCCCAATTCGTCACAGAAAAGGGGGAACCTCAAGGAGCCCCCGTCGACATCCCCCTTGACATAAGTTTTGAACATTTGCAGACCCTTTGCAACAAGTTTTTAAATGAGGTACATTAATTGTAGAATTTAAATATTAATGTATTTCAATTAATTAATTAATTCTTATTATTATTGGATAGGATGAAGAGATTCCTCTAGCATTCTATGTTGATGATAAAGAGATTAAGACCACTCTAAAAGAGACCCTTGAAGGAGGCATTAAATCTCTAATTAACACTGAAAAAACAATACCCATTCTCTATCAGCCTCAAGCCCTATTCCGTGTACGAGCTATTACCCGATGTAGCAGGTAAAAAAGTTTTAAGAATTTGTAATGTAAATTGCTCTAATCTAATACACTTGATTATTTAAATTATTTAAAGCTCTCTGCCTGGACATACAAAGGAAGTCATTTCCGCATGTTTCAGCCCAGATGGACAGCATTTGGCAAGTGGTTCGGGTGACACGACCGTTAGATTCTGGGATTTGAATACAGAAACCCCTGAATTTACTTGCGAAGGTGAGCCTCTGAATTTATTTAATTATAAATTACAAGAAATTAATATAAAAGCTTAATAATATAGGGCACAAGAATTGGGTTCTGGCAATTGCTTGGTCTCCACTCGGGAATAAGCTCGCCTCAGCTTGTAAAAACGGGATAATATTAATTTGGGACCCAAAGACTGGGTCACAGATTGGGAAACCTTTAATTGGACACCAGAAATTCGTTACAGCTCTAGTTTGGGAGCCACTTCATTTGTAAATGATTTTTATTTCATATTTGGATTGTTTTTACATGTGATTTTATGATTTTTAAAGGAATGCAGAAAGTCGTACTCTAGCCAGTGCCTCAAAGGACACGAATATAAAAATATGGGATGTAGTAATGGGACATTGCATAAGGAATCTATCTGGACATACAATGAGTGTCACTTGCCTTCGATGGGGTGGAGCTGGTCTTATTTATTCAGGCTCACAAGATCGTACCCTTAAAGTGTGGTGCCCTTCAGATGTAATTTTGATTCATTGGAGCCTGAATAGTTTAAATATTAATTTTTTGATTCAAATACAGGGATCCCTGGTCCGTACACTTGTTGGACATGCTCATTGGATTAACACACTCGCCCTCAGTACAGACTATGTTTTGAGAACCTCATTTTTCGAACCCGCTGAAGCTGAAAAGTATTTGAGAGAGGATCAAAAAGATGGTATTTACTATAAAGCATAGTATATATATTTTTATTAGTACTAACATGATCAATTTGGGATAAAATAGCACCAGAATTGCACAAGAAAGCAATGGAACGATACAAAAAGTTTCGAGAATCAGGTCCAGAGTATTTAATCTCGGGTTCGGATGATTTTACATTAAAAATGTGGGCTCCAGAACTTCATGAGAAATGCATAGGTAATTATTATATAAAGATTCAGTGTAGAACAGAGCTAATAAAATTGTCTAGGTCAATTTACTGGTCATATGCAGCTAATTAACGATGTAAAATTTTCCCCTGATGGGAGATTGGTTGCTTCCGCTTCATTTGATAAATCTATAAAGATTTGGACGGCCAAGGATCAAAAGTAATTTGATTAAAAAACGTCCAGTAATGGAATTTGATTATAAATTTTTTTTTGTAGGTATGTGTGTACTCTGAGAGGTCATGTCCAACCCGTATATCAAGTAGCATGGTCAGCAGATTCGAGGCTTTTGGTTAGCGGAAGTGCTGACTCAACATTAAAGCGTACATTTACCTGATAAATTCCATAAGATTCTTTATATTTTATTAATTTACATTTTTCAGTGTGGAATATTAAGACACAAAAGTTGGAAATTGACTTGCCAGGGTTAGAAATGCTATTATATCGTATACTTGAATGAAATAGAGAATTCTAAATTCTTTGTCTTTTATTAGGCATGCTGATGAAGTATATGTTGTGGATTGGTCTTCTGATGGACAAAGAGTCGTCTCTGGTGGCAAAGATAAAATTCTAAAATTGTAAGACTCTTTTATTTTATTAACAGGATTTTATTTGTAATTCTAATAGATCTAACAGTAATTCTAATAGATATAGATATTTAAAATTCTCTTTCTTATTCCACAGATGGAGAAAATAGCCATTTGATTGATTCCCTTTCGAGTATTTCTTAAATGGCCTAGATCCCAGACCTGTCACCTATTAGTAATATCATGATCTTCAAGATTCAAATGTGTGTATTTCTTAATGAACTATTGTATCTACGATTTGTACTCAATTCATAACATTTTCACATCTTCTGTACTACTACAAATTACAATACTTGATATTTTATTATTTTTGCATCACACTACCGAACCAATTTCTTATAATGTATTATACAGATATTATATTCATATATCTAATTGAAATTCAAATCTATTCTGATACATAAATGCACATTTTTCAAAATATTTAAGAATCTGCCAGTTCATTGATTTATTATATTATTTCAATTCATTCATGAATTTTGGATCAGCAATTTCTTGATATTATTATTATTATATTAGTAGTATACAAGTACAATAATTTGTAGTAGATTAGCATCTTTATCAATTGACACTCTCATTGAGAATGCCAATTGGGAGTATAAATCGAAATCGAATCTTCTGAAATCCCCCAATAATTTTGAGGGCAAAGAGAATTTATGCAACGTAAACCGTTTCTAATTTCTTTGCATTCAAGGGATTCTCCCATTAATTTCCATTGGGGCTCCCTTTTTTCCCCTTCATTCTAGAGGAGATGTTCTTCTTATCCTTGGACAAAATGACAAATAAATGCTAAATAGTATTATTAAGCGGTAAATCTTTTATACAACGAGGATTTATGAATCGAAATTGTAATTTGCGAAAAACTTTCCCAATGCACTCTTTATTAAAAGCAGAATTTCAGAGAGCCTAAATCCTCTCAAGCTCACCTCATCCATAATCTCAGACGACCAAAAAATCTGGCCAAAGAATAATATATTGTCAATTTTTGGACGGTGGACCTTTGATTGGACTTGGGGTCATGTCCAGCGTGTAATTTTCGTGTCACGCACATCCCGTGTCACGATTTGTAAATTGGACTAGAAATTATTCACGTTTTTATATTTTTGTGAGGCCGGTGGAAGGTTTTTTTTTTATTTCTTCGAAGGCTTTCGAACTTTCAAAGATTTTAAAATAATAAAAATTAAAGTGTTATGTAAAAAAAAATTAATTAGGCTAATTACAAAGGACACGATCCACTCTTCCGAAACCTTTTTAAATTCCAAAATGCCATCAGAGTAAGTTTATCAATTATTGTCAATTTAAAATATATAATTCTTTGAATTTTTCCTTTTTTAATGATTTTGAAATTTTTTTTTCAGACTTTGTGAGGAAGAAATTGAGACATTGAAGGCGATATACATGAGTGACATGAGTTTTGAATCCGAAGGGAATGGGTACAGTAATTGACCTAATTTAAAATGCGCCTTATTTTTTTAATAAAGGCAATGAACGAGTTAACATTGAAATTATGTATTTTTTTGTTTAATTTTAGCAATGATCAACACCTCAAATTGTCAATGGTCCTCTACCCCTCAACTGGAGATGACGAGGAGGCCAAATATGTCACATTAACCCTTGAAATCACCCTACCACCACTCTATCCTGACCAAATCCCAGCCCTTACCGTAAGAAATCCTCGTGGGCTTTCAGAGGAGGCTCTAGGCACCCTTCAAGAGAGAATGCTGGACAAAAGCAAAGAGTATAAGAGACTAAAAATAATTATGTACTTTTATTAATCTATTTTGTTTAAATCACAGACTTGTAGGATCTCAAATGATTTTTGAACTCATACAAATGACGAGGGACTTTCTTACAGAGAATAACAAGCCAAGTTCGGTAAGAATTTACGGATTTTGAGATTTTTAGTATTTAAAATTAAGCATTTAAAACTCTAAATAATATTATTTAAATCCATACAGGAATGTCCCATATGCTTAATGAGTTTTAGTGATTTTGATGTATTTTTCCGAACCCATTGCTTTCACTACTTTCACTCACATTGTCTCGGGAGGTTTCTCAAGTCATTTGAACAGGTATAGGAATCCTTTTAATAGACTTATATACAACAATTTTATATTATATAGTATATTTAATATTATTTAATATTATATAGTATAATAGCTTAAGATTATGTTAAATAATTGTACGATAATTACAGAAAGAAAAGGAGTTGGAGGAAGACAAAAGAGAGGAACCAAGTTGTCCCGTTTGCCGTGTCAATTTTGAGGAATTAGATGCAGATAAACTCTACTCGTGTCCACCCCCAGCTGAGGAGGAAGAGGATGACGTGACTGGGTCCACTGGTAAACTCGGAGGAGATCAAAGTTTCCTTCAAAGTTTGTACGAGAAGCAAAAGCGGCAAGGTGGGATAATTGATTTGAGTGAAAAAGCAGGGTCAACTCTTATCATCTCATCTCCAACATCCACTGCATCAACCCACACATCTTCCTCTACAACTGTAGCACCCTCAGGTCCAACTACATTTGTTACAGTTGGAAATGGGCACTCTCCACGATCAAATTCCGCTTCTGCCCCCAATCCACCTCATAATGTCAATGGGAAAAAGATTAATCATTCAAATACGGCTAGTAAATCCGCTCATAAAAGTTCACATAAAGAGTCATCAGAGTCTCATGAGACGAGTGGGAATGGACGAAGAGGACATTTTGGAGGTAATCATCATCATAAACGATCCAAATGACATAAAAGTGTATGTAGAATAGGTTTTAGCAGAGCAAAGAATAAGATACATCATAGTACACTTAAGCTTTTAATAATTCCAATTTTTTTATAACTCGAAATCCTATCCAAAAACCTCACAATTCCTCATAATAAATTAATTAGTGATATACCAGAATTAGTATATTTTAGAACGTACTCGTAGTAGACTCTTGACTTCCATTTGGGCCCTCCTAAACCCTTTAAAATTAAATATTACATTGAATTCCATTAGAAATCACTTCAAAATCATATCCTAAATTCCAAATTTAATTCTATTTACACAATTAATTCAACATTGAGTCAATACCCAAACTGTAGAATTTATCCTACTTGTTTATTTATATAGGGCCAATTCTAAATATATTGTAAATAGGTTTAAATGAATTCCTACTAGTCCTATATATTATCATAGATAGGATATCCTTCAAAATGGAAATCCTTCCCAAATCCATCAAGATATTAGTATGTGGAACTTGTTACCTTTGGATTAATTAGTTAATTTACAATAAGTTAGAAAAACGTGTACATTTATATAGGGATAAGAATTGTGATGAAACAAAGCTCCTCAAGAGCCTTTTAAAGGATTTTTTAAAAATATGTATGTCTACAAAGCTATGTAGTAACTACTAATATCGTACATACTAGTAGTAGTAGTAGTAGTATAACTAGACTCTAGAGTTGTTTTACAATTTTATAATGAAACATATATACATCGCAATCTGTAATAGTCCTAATTTTTAAGTTAATTGGTAATACATATTTAATGACATTCACATATTATTGTCAGTTCAGAGCTGTTTTGTTTATTTTTGATGGGGAGGAGTCGCATTTTATTTTTTTATGATTTACATGTTAATCTCTCGAATTTATTTCATATTTTGTGTAGTCACTCGAAGCTATTTGTATATAAATACGATACCTAGTTAAGTAAGTTGATATATATTATGAACTTTTTGTGTAAAATGCATTGTTTCCGTATTTCTTCTTAAATGCCTACTATTATACTATATTCTTTTCGACTCAAAATTCAATTTTTTGAATTTAGAAATTAATAAATTATTGATTAAATGTAATAATATAATTATATACCTATATTTGTAAATTACTCCTTACCTTGAAATCCTACAAATTTTGTGTGCTCTTTGTCAATATTTAAATGAATTTATGAATAATAAATAAAGGTTTCTGAAATACATACAATTGTGATACATTCTCAAGTATGATACAAATGTATTTATTAAATTGATTTTTCTTCTTCTTCTCGGAACTTTTTCCAATCGAATCCATTATTTTATTTACTTAAATTTATTATTATGCACAAAACAAGCCGTCCAAGACACTTTGATTAGTGCGATTATTTTTCAATATTAAATAATTGAATTTTTATACCATATATTACAACTCGTTCGCTTATTTTTTTTTCCTCATCAGCCTAATAATTACCTACCTACCATACACATGCATACAACTCTTTGAATACATACATTGAACACTTTTTATTTAATACAAGATCGCTCGCGGATTTTTACTTTACCTTAATAGATCATTAAGTATAATTCCGTGCCTTAAAAAACTCGATATTTTTACTTGATTTATTAAATGGTCGGGGGTGCTCGCCAATCCCTCCGCCAAATATTCACATGATATATTTTTCTTGAAGATGATAAAAAAATGCAAAATAGAGCTTGATCCCTATCCTACATTTCAGTACCTTATTGTAATACCGGCTCGACTACCTACCTAATTATTTTGAATTGAATTGAATTCAGAATTTTGAGAAGTAAAACAAAACAATCTAATTTAGCTAGGCATAATGAGAAATATCGAGTAAGGGCTCAGTCCTTTTAACAACTCTTTTAAATAATTATATATTGTACACACCTATTAAGATGTATGTATAATAAATAAATTAAAAACCTATAATGGATATAATGGATAAATAATTAAGAGCTCAATGTCCATAAAATAATTTAAAAAAAAGACTAATTAATAATTATTTTAGAATGAGGGCCGCTGCTTTTAATAATATTGTAATACAATACATGTGGGTTTGGCTGAACTTTCTGAAATGGATATAGTATTTACAATTTGTTCAATATGTTACATTCTGTAGAACTCCTGTACTTGTGGTATTAAATTCACATTTAGAAAAATGACATGATCTTAATTTATATTAATAAAAATAGGTAAGGGTATAAAAAAAGTCTTGTAAATTAATTCTCGAGTTTAAATCTGACAATTCTTGATGTAGGAGCTGATTTGGAGGGGGTTAGGGCTAGAATCTAGAAAATGAGGCAAGGGTTTGGTATTGTTTTTTCAGCAGTCATAAACCCCGAGTGTTGTTTCTTTTTTCTCTTGTAAGAAAGGCATATTTAGATACTTTGGAAAGGAGGGTTTATAATTATAGGCAAGGGGGAGTGGCAGAAGGGGGAGGGGGAGGTAGGAGGCGAGATCATCATCATTTTTTTAGTTTGCTAACCAAGGGTGGTGTTTGAGAGCAACTCTTCTTCGATCCCCATAATCATAGGATAACTCTTCCGCACATTCAATATCCCTTTTGGCCACAAGGATCAATTTAGGGACATTTAACCACGGGCGGAGGTAGTTTATCTCCAGTTGTATTGGTAGAAGAAGAAGCAGTCAGTGAACTAGCATTTGTAGAGGCTATAGATTTTGTTTTGTTTGTGGTGGTGGTGGTGGCGGTGGTGGTAGTGGAGGAGGAAGCAAGTTTACTGGGTACTTCAATCTCTACCACCTGAGTATAGAGATTACCGTTTCGAGAGTGGTTAATGAGACGCCCCAACCGATCAGTTTCTTTTGTAGCATCCACACTGTTTTTAATTAATTTATTAATTAATGAACTAATTAAAAAAAACAACAATGAAAGAGTCACTTACCAATACTGATGGTTCTTGTACCGGAAAAAGTACATGTAGCAACCTGTCCTCGGGTCTCCAGCATACTTTGTCTCACGCTTCTTGGCAGTGGTCCAGTCAATCAGTTCACCAGAAATACTCTACCACAAAATCATTCTTATAAAACTTTTTCGTAGTCACTACACCTCTTCCCTTTCCAGCAAATGGCCTTTGCTGAAATACAAAAAAAAGAACAAAAATACAATTAAATTATTTCTTTGTAAAATTATTAATTAACGTACCTCAATCCCATCCTCTACCCCATTTAAAATAGCTTTAATTAGCTCTTGTTTACGTTCAGCTATAATAACTTGGTTAGTCTTTCGTTGGGAACGCCTCTGAGGGAAATAATCGGTGATTTTTTTCTGCTTTTTAACCCGCCGGGTAACCGGGCCTGACCTTTGATTCTCAATGTCAGAGGATGCCTCGGAACTGGAGGAGGAGGAGGAGGACGTTGAGCACTTTTTATGGTCATGTCGGCGATCAGGAGGAACCCTGTAACAAATAAACAATTAATAATTATTTTAATAATTAAAATCAAATGATTTTAAAGTTTAAAAATCCACAGCTCCATTTAAAATTTAAAGGGACTGCATTAATTTTTAAAAAATCCCAACGGACAATTTCTTACATTTTGTGGTCAACTTAAAGAAAAAATGGTAAAAAGAGATGCTGCTTGAAGTGATTTAAATTGAGAACACTTTGAGAGTAAGGTGCAAGGTGTCAGTTTTGGGATGTGTGACGATTTATTGAGATCCTAGTCCGGGTTAATGAATAATTGGTATTTCCTTCCAATTATGCGTGGATTTGCGATGATTTTTTTTTGCGTGGGGTGAGAGACTGACTTGTGTGTGTGCGAGATTTTAATTCCACTTTTAAGCGCAAAAACACCATCAATTTAATATCAAAGAATATATATGATCACAGGACTAGGGGGTTCCAGGTTTTTGTTGTTGAGGGATGACAGGTCAAGACTTGGGTCAACTGGGACAGTCCATGCCAGCCCAGGAATGGCTCCAAAGCTCGATTTAATTGTTGTTATTAATGGTGGTAGCTGTAGCTGCTTCAATTCTTCAGATACTTGTTCAAATGTTGAAGTTCTTCCGTGGTCCGTCCCCTCTGGCCTCTTGTATTCAAGTTTGGCCGTTGATATTATTTTGGACTGTAAAGTTGTATAGGATTCAACATGCACCACAAAATACATGCTCAGTTCTTGCTCTGAAATTTTAGGTACCTAAAATAATAGTAAAATAGAATAGATAGGGTAATAGTACTATAGTACAATATACGCGTATCTGTATGGTCTTACGAGTCTTAAATTCTGCTATTTGAATCATTCCTCAGGAGCTCGCCGTAGAGGCAACCTCAAAAAACAAAAATTGCCGATTTTTCACTCCCCCATTTTGGAAGCTACCTTAAAAACTCCTCCT
>JAAZTK010002043.1:0-12127 GCA_036507255.1 Megalothorax incertus
AATTTATTTTCTCAAATTTTTCAAGAATTTGAAGCATAATTATGAGCATAATCTTGAAATTTTTGAGCATAAAAAGCATAATTTCAAAATTTGGAAGCATAAAAGGGCATAAATTTGAGATTTTAAAAAGCATAATAGAGCATAATTTGGTCTTGGGAAAAGCATAATTTCAATCCAAAAAAAGCATAAAAATCCTGTCCCTGTTCATGAAGTATTCCGTGTCTACTACGAGTACGTAAATAAATATTAGCTATATTAAGCATAAAAAACACGTTATTACGACTACATTAAATCTTATACCTATTGCCTCCTCCTCTAGACCCTTTGCCTCTTTCGTTATCTTTTCCAGGTCCTCATTAAAATGTCCATATTGTGAGTTAGTGTCCACAATTGAGCTCGAGAGTTCATTGAATTTTGCGTCAAAATTCTCAATTTGCGTACGGAGGTTATATTCTAATTCTTTCGTATCTTTGAGGGATCGCTTACAATCCACGAGTGCATTAGCCATCTCCTGCATTTCTCCGTAGATTGTTTCTTTGCCCTGAGCATCCTGATAGCCGCTCCAATGCAATTTCCCTATATATGCATAATATTAATTAGTTTTTTTCAGACTATATAGCATTTGAATTGAGATACCTTTTGGCCTGCATCAACTCCTTATTTGCCTCCTCATATTCTGCCCTTAATTTAACCTCCCGATCATCATATTCCAATTTCATCCCTGTTATCTCATTTGCAAGTCTGTCATTCAATGTCCTAGCCTGTAGAATTATAGAATCCTCCAGTAATTCTAATTAGATCATTTGATTAATATATGTTCACCAAACCTCGGCATTCTCTTTCGACACGGACCCGATCGCCACGTTAATATTATCCAAATCCCCAACATTTGATGCCACATGATCTGCAATCCCTTTACCCCGCTCTTCAGCCTCCTTCAAAAGGGCATGGTTCTCATCCTGAATTGAATTTGAGGATTAGACATTAGTACGTATTACATATTATTAGAGATATAAAAATAAGATTTTTAAAATATCATATCAAACTTTTATGTCCTGAGTTTGCTTTTGAAGCTCCTTACAAAGTCCATCAAGTCTGTCTCTCATCGCTTTGGACTTGGTACATTCTTCCTGAACATTGTCAAACTTGACCTCCAGTTCTTTTATTCTTTCCTATTAATAGATAGGACAAATACAATTAAAGATGTTGATTTGATGAAAGGAAGAATTTTAATTTTTCAAAGAATAAAAGCATTTGATTCAATTTATCGTTAGTATTAATTAATTATTATTGTAATAGTACCTTTAATTTGGCATTCTCGCTTTTAATTTGCTTCCCCATCTCAGAAAGGCTCTCCAGCGGTATTTCATCCAGGTTTAAACCAGCCATTTCTTCATTAATATTCTCCACAGGTTCTGCCATTCTTCTTCGAAAAACAATTAGAACTTAGGATTAGAAATCTTCTATGAGCTTTTTGACCTATCTGTATTAAACTTTAAAAGCTAAATTTATGAGCTAAATATTTTTAAAGGTGTAAAAATCAAATTTAATTCAAATAAAGAGATCAGAATTTCAGCCGAGTCAAATGGGCCAATGCAATGGCTTTCTACGACGGATTTAAATTTTAAACCAGATTCACATAATTATAAGTATACCTAGAATGAGGCATAGACTTAGGCATATGGTATGACATCCTAAATCTATTTTTGGACACCCCCAAGACTCGGAGGAATCGGTTCTCGGTCTTCGGAGGAATTCCCGAAAAAAATGTTCCAAACCACCCCAATGAGCAAAAGACGCGCTAAAAAGCGAGGAAATTCAAAAACTCAAAGTCCAAAAAAAATTGACAATCTGACAGGGGACACCGGAAGATTTCGTCACCTAATTAAATTATTAAATTCCCTTGTTTAAAATTTTAAATGTAATTAAGACAATCCTCGGGATGTACACGTACAGAAGAGCGGGTCCAGGTTATTGGGTGACGCTACTATTTCCGGTGGCTCTAATCTTGAATCAATTCTATTTAAATTCTTCCTCGTCGTCTTCAATTAAAATTAAAGGACCCCTGGCCATCCTGATTGTCAACACTGGATTCCTATACCTTATTCAAAGACTTGGCTACGACCTGGAAAAACTCCTAAATAAGATTGTCGGAATAAATGTACTTTTGGTTGCTTTTATTTCAATTTCTTGGAATGTTAATTCTCGGCCAGGTACTTCAAATTAATTGTTGTATTTTTTAAAAGTTTTTAATGAGGTTTTTAATTTAACAGAATCATTTTACGAGCTAAGTGGTTACATCACCCTCGGCTTCCTCTCTCCATTTGTGTTCAACAGCCTTGTCAGCAATTCTCCAGGTTCTTTTTCATTTGGAGAAGCTGTTCTAACCACTCAGGCCTTACTCATGTCATTCTGGGCTTCCGTGTCAATTCTACCATTTCCTCCAACTCCTGGACTCTTTTCCTTACCGGAAGTCATTGTTCTACGTTATGTAACACCTGTAAGTTTGGCCAAAAATAACGTATTTTGCAGATTTTTAATTAATTAGATGTTTTATTTTGATTTTTAGCTTGGATTCCTCTCGTCAATTGTACTGGGTCGTGTAATAGTATTGACACACTCCCCCTGGAAGTTTTATTTCACGGAAGAGCTATTTACACTATGGGCCAAATCATGTGTAGTGTGTTTCCTCGCTTATAGGCTGTCCCCTGATGACCTCTTCGGCCTTTATGAGTGGGCTGTCAATTTCTTTTTCGCTTCAGTTCAAAGGGTACTTCACAATAAAGCTAATATGGAATTTTAATGATTTTTTGGATGATTTTAGAAAGTAATTCTAAGCTATTGGGCTGGACTTTTGGCTCTGTCAATTGGAGTCGTCTGCTGGAAGAGTTGGAAAGGTGCCACAACATCAATTGAAAGAAAATACTTTCATTTCCTAATTGTTGCCGCATATTTGCCTGGAATTCTCAAGGATTTCAATCTGGTTTACCTCTCTTCTGCTGCTATTATGTGCATATTCCTTTTAATTGAGGTAAACTCGAATATTAAGCAATTGTAAAAGTTTTTAAGAGGAACATTGTATTTTTTAGATTACGAGAGCTATAAAGTTTACAATCTTTGGAAGATTTGCAATAGGAGAGGGAATAGATGATTATGTGAGTGTATTCCGAGACTCGCAAGATGAAGGGCCGCTTATACTCACGCCAATCTATCTATTGGCTGGATGTTCACTTCCGCTTTGGTTAATGGGGCCTAGGAAGGAATTAAATGAGTTTGAAATTGCCGTTGCACTCTCTGGAATTACAAGGTAGGAATTTATAATTTCATTATTTCAATTTGGAATCATTATTAATTTATTTTGATTTAACTAGCATTGGAGTTGGGGATACATTTGCCAGCATTTGTGGATCTACTTTTGGAAAGCACAAATGGAAAGGTATGCATTTTAAATTGGATATTTTATTGTGAAAAATGAAAATACATGGAATTCCTATAATATTTATATTAATTTTCAGATAGCATTAAAACAATCGAAGGAACAATATTCTCAATCATTTCGCAGCTAATATTTATATCTATCTTGCATCTTTCGGGTATTTGAAACAAGTTCTAAAATCTATATTTCATTTCAAATAATGATAAAATTGAATTACACAGGTTTCAGCCCATTCAGCCTACTCACAACGAGCTGCATATTCACCTCAATCCTAATCAACGCTCTCGTAGAAGCCAAAACGGACCAAATTGACAATATCGTTCTTCCTCTACTTACATTCAATCTAATTTATGGAATTAAGCTTTTAGTAGATTTATGACACACATATTGATGTATTTTTCATTAGGATAAAAATCCTCGTATTATTTTTATTAAGACAAAAGATCTTGTATATGAAATTACGATTTACACACGGTGAAGGTGATACATGTTTAATTGTTATAAAAGTACTACCTAATAAGAGCTAATGCTATTTGGATGATACTGAAAAGTACAAAGAATAATTTTATGAAATAATATTGAATATATTCCAATGTGTAAATTAAATTAATAATGAATAAATTATATTTTAATTAAAACTAGAAATTACATTGCTTTTTGTGATTGAATTTACGTCTTAATTAAAACTACAAGGCCTGGGTAATTTTTAATACAATTTCTTTTAAAAATATAATAATTTAACGGAATTTTTTTAAATGCTGGGTTCTCAGCCTTTGTCTCTTTTTTCTCCTCTTTTAATTAATAGGTATAATACAAATCACTTTAATTTCTCAATTATATTCAAGTATAAATATAATGGGATCAATAGGAATTACAAAATACAAGATAGATAATTTTGTTGGATTTTGGATACGTAGGCTTAAATTAAGAGCTTTTTTAAAAAATTATAATTTTAAGAACACATTTTGAATACATTTGAATTAATATGTTTCGTTTTGAATATTATACGGATACACAGTACACTAGAATGAAAACTGGGGGCTGCTGCAGTCAATCAATTAAACTTTGAATTTTGCATGTGCAACTATTGAATCAATCTTTTTTCTCAATTCCGTCATAATCGGATCAGACTCATGATAAGCTCCAGTTTGAAGCAGCTCATCCCTTTGCTTAATGAGTCGACCAACTTCTTTTTCTTGATCAACCCTCTCCTCTTGAACTGTATGCCTTCGAAAGCGTCCATCCCAGGCTGGCTCTTCACGTTTCCCTCCACTAGGATCTGATTTACGAGTCCTCGTAGAACTGACTTGTTGAGGATCCACGAATTTATTTGAAAAGGTTCTCTTTAGAGCACGGATTTCACTCCCAACCGACTTTATTTCGCTAAATTCACTGGCAAGTGCTTTCTTCTCATTCGTAGCGAGCAGTTGAAGCCTGAAAATTAATGTAATTTTTATTAATATAGGTATATCAAGGCAAAACCAATGAATTTTTACCGTAAATTCTCATTCTCGCTTTTAAGATTAATATTCTCTTTCTGCTTTAACGCCTTTTGCTCATCTGCGAGATATTTGATCTTGGATTTGTAAATCTCCGCCATTTTATTAGCTTCGCCCAATTTTTCAATCAGATTTTGATGCTTAAAAAAAGAAATTAATTAAAACGAATTTAGAAATATTATCTAATTAAGGTATTTAATATTATTTTGCATACCTTTTGTTCGAGAAGCTTGTACTTTTGTTCCAATTCAACATCTGGCCATTTATTTCGTGATTCCAAGAGGCTCTCGATCTCCAAATCCCTCTGATGAACCTTTCCTTGCAGAATTAGAACATCTCCCTTGAGCTTTTCAATCTCACCCTTGTAATCTCCCATCCTTTTGTTAAGCGAGTCGATCTGAAATACATTTGGAATATATTAATTAATTACTTAAATAAATTCAAATGTAGAATATATGGGATTGTGTACCTCGTATTTGTGAGTCTCTTTAAGTCTTTTGATTTCAATTTCAGACTCGCTAAGCATTTTATTCTTGTCAATATCACTTTCATGGGCTCGATCCTTTAGCTGTAAAATCAAGATTATATTTTACAGATCAAGTTAATTGAAAATATCATTTTAACTCTACCTCCCTATTCTGCTGCGACAGGTCTTCCGCTTTCTGATCCAATTGTAATTCTTTTTTTCGAATCTCCTCCTCTTTCTTAGCAAATTCTTTCATCTTCCCACAAATAAATTCCTCTCGCTCTTGTTCCCGCTTCTTCCACTCTGAAAAAATCATTTTACAATAAAATATACATTTTTAGAGGCATTTGAGGATATTGCAAAATTAAAACAAAAGCTATACCTTCAGAGATTACGGTCAGATATTGTTTCTCCTTTTGGTGAAGCTAAAATATGTATAATTATTAATTAGTAATAAATATAATTTTAAGTAAATTAAAAAGAAACGCACATTTTTCTGGAAATGCTCCTCTTCCTCCTTCCTCCACTTTTCAAAAGCTAGCCGATCCTTACTCTTGCCCCTCTCAGACTGAATACTTCCCTGAGGAGATGGTGGAACTGGAGACGCCATCCTCTCATGCAAATTAATTAACTCGTGAGTTGATTTGACTGGTGTGAGATCCAAAGTCTCTGTTACAAGGTTATCCACCGTATCTTTGTTTGAATGAGAATCAACGGGCTGTAGGATAGCTTCAAATGCAAGTTCTCCAACCTTTGTATTAGTCCCATCTGAATTAGGCTTCAAGATTGAGCCAATCCCATCAAAGAATCGTATTTTTTGTCGTGGCTAAAAACAAATACAGATATAACATTTTAATTCTTTTCATTAAATGATTTTATACAAACTTTTATTAATGAAGAACTTACAGTTTGTAAGAAAATCTTTCCAATTGAAATGGGAGCAAAAGCAAATGGATTTTTATCCGCAATTTCTCGAACAATGTGCCGGAATTCAATCTTCAAATTATTAAAAAATTAAATTAAATTAAAAATATTCAATAAAATTCCAATTACCTTCAAAGGATCCCTTTTAAGTTCTTCGCTCAACTCATCAATATCCAGAAGAACCCTCCAACTCCCCTTACTAATTGGAAAATGCATCTTTCTCGCAATCTGCGGACTCTCCACAAAATCCTCTTGCTTTGAAATACAAGAAACTCGATTTTCTCGACTTATGCCAAAGGGAGGGTGGTCGTAGCTAATATCAATTGAATTTTTGATAGGAGTTTTAACTTTAAGCCAAAATTCCTTGAGATTTATAAGGAGGGAATAGCTTCCAGGTGGAAATTTCTCAATTTCCTTGCGATCGAGGCTCGATAGAATTGAACTAGGCCCCTTTTCTGCTTCTAGGATCCTTTTAGGAGACGCTGGTTGCTTCTTCAGAGGCTCTGGCTCCATTTTGGAATATTTTTCAACCTCCCTTTCCTTTGGATTTTGATTTGAAGGCTCCTTGAGCTGTTTTTCAATTTTTTGAGGACTCTTCTCAGGCTGCTTAACCTCGGATTGAATAGAATATTGTCCAGAAGATCGGATTGGAGGTGATTTTGATGGACAAACTGCATTTTTCCCGGTACTAGCTGGGGATTTAATAGGGAGGCTCTTTGGGGAAGCCTTCGCAGCTGCTGGAGTTGAATCTTTTGTAGATTTAGGAGGCCAAGTAGGTAGAGGCTCTTTGCTATTTGGGGCTTTTGGTGGACTTATTTTATTTTCCAGATTACTCCGCGAATTTATTTGATTTACAAGGTTGGAGACCATTGAATGAGAGACCCCTTTATCATCTTTGCTAATATCCAGAGCATTCATTTGATCCATAATATCTTGCATAAGGGATTCATTGTCTGAGCCGACTTTAAATTCATTGGAAATGTTATTTGAATTAAAGCCATCTCCATCCCCAAGATCTGGCTCATCAAATAGTTGAGATACTTCCAGAGATTTTGGAGCAAATACAGGTTGAGGCTTGGGTTCTTTGAAATAATTCGGATACACCTCCAATTCGATAAGAATACGGATTTCAGGCTTGACATTTTTGTTTGGAGCCGAGCTGGAACTGACTATATCTCTATCTGAGACAAGTTCGAGTGTAATCTTTAATTGCTTAACATCTGGGCGTGTTAGTTCTAAGAGTTGGACAAAAGAAACACCCAGGGTTTGTAAATCGTTATCGCCGAGGATTTTCCTCACTTGGAATTCAAGTGACGTGTTTTTAAGCCTGTGATTTTATAAAAAATAATTTTATTTAATATTTGAGCGGCGAGCCCCAAAATAAAAAGAAATTAAATTACCAGTTGTGAAATTCAGCACCAGAAGCACGGATTCGAGCTGTAGATTTATCTCCAATGAACGTATGGCGCTTTTCATCCTCATTCCTCAATTTAAATTGTTCAGATTTGATTTCACAACCAAAAGATTTGAAAGAGATGATCCATTCATCATCGGAGGATGCTTTAGAACCGGGGAGCTATTGAACAAATTGAAATTAAATTATTAACATGCCCAAATGATGTATTTAAGGCATTCACAATGATTTTTAATAAACTTTAAACTTACCAAATGGAGGTATGTAGCAGATATGAGGATTACATTCATTATGAACAAATCATCGTTGTTTGAGACTGGTCCAAGCTCAAAATATCCTTTTTCTTCATTTACACGCCATTGACCTGCCTGAACAGATTAAAAAAAATTATTTTAAAGGCCATATTTGAAATAAATTGAAAAATATATTAAATTAAACCTTAATTGGAGCCTTAAAAGCTTCCATTTGTGCATCGGAAGGAGGAGGAGCTGATGAATCTACAGCATCTCTTTCTCCGGCCCTCACTCCCTTCTCAACCCCTCTTTCTCTTTGTTGCTGCTGTTGGAAATCATGCAGTCTTTCTTGGCTCGTTTTTAGGGATTTGCGCCGAGCTTTGAGAGTTGGTTTTGGTGAAGTACAATGCTCTGATACCTTATTAGGATCCTCGATATGAAGGAGTAAAAGGAGTTTAAGGTTAAGTTCCCTCCAAGGGTGTGTAGCTCCTAGAAGACTCACCTCTTTCTGCATGTAAAATAAATGTAAAATTAAATAAATTACAAATTAGCTTATTAAATATCAGAATAAATTTAATAATTGTCCTTGCCGCATTTAAAATATTAATTTCAGCAATAGAGTTCAGCACAAAAGCATCATGAACGAAGAGAACAACATATCCCAACTTGGATATGACCGGATTTTGTTCTACTCCACAATTAACAAGCAGCACCTCCAACTTTATATTCTTCTTTTCTATACGGAGCCTATGTACAATTAAATTTTAATTAGTTGTGTAATTTAAAATTATATAATTCTTATTACGTTTGCAAATCTCGTGGACTAAAGATCCATGCAAGCTGTGAATTGAACGTAATTTCAGGGCCTGCATCGAGTGGGAACACACCAGTCTCCATTGGGACATTGTTGAGCTTCCCCATGATCTTTACCCCCAGGTTTTTCATATCTCGCCTTTGATTGATGAAATTAACACCTGAAAATTGAAAAAAAAAACAATTAAAAAATGTCAAAAATGCCTGCAATTTAAAATGAACAAACAAATGAAATAAACACTTAAAATACATGTCTAATTAATCTACAATAATGTTAGTTAATTAAATATTTATTTTTATTAAAGTTTTATGCGTGACATGATGGCATTAATTAATTAATTACCTTTGAAGATGGACAGGACCAAAGACACACTCTTTGCCTCCTCCGGCATTTTGATTCAATTAAATAATGCTCCAACACCCTTTAAGGTCAAATAAAGCGTGGCAACCTCGAGTGGACCTCTCCCTGGTTCTCCAGCGAGGTCGCTGTCAATAAACTATCGTCACTTCCAGTAGTAATTAATTAATTAATTGCTCGTAATTTTTAAAAATAATTTTTTTCCGTTGCAATTTCAAAAAGTTTGCTTTGCCGCGAGTAAATTCAGAATTCGGGTTCAGGATTTAGTTTCTGTAGGAAAATTGGGGGAGAAACGTTTGGGGAACGTTTTGCCCAATTTTGTGAAAAGATTCAGAGATTTTCATCTAATTTTACGTCCAAGTTTATCCAGAGGACATCCACCAAGTCACCGGAAGTGGAAGAATTCACCATTTGTGTCAATTATCTTCAAAATTTGTTAATTTGTGTGTTTAATTGAGTACCTATTAAAAAAGCCCAAAATTAACCAGTTAAGAACGTGTAGGAAAATGTGGAGCGCAGAGATGACAACCCCTGAAAGGTTGGATGATGTCCCGGGAGGAGACTCGGAGGATGATGGCCTTTTGGCGACAAGAGCTGGAGAAGGGACGAATACAACACCAAAAAGAGGAGAATCATGGTCAAGCATAATGGCTTCTCAGACACGATTTGACTACAACTTTGAAATGTTTAATGGGAGTGAAGGAAGTGGTGGTGGTAAAGACTCTGGAGGACCTGGTGGTGGTGGTGGAGGAGGAGAGTTGACCCAAGAAGATTTTGAACAGCTTGGATTCCCAAATCCAATCCCGAATTCTTCTGGAGGGAACGGTGACAATGCGTCAGTCGCTTCTATGAGGAATCCTCAGCAGTACCACCGAAATTGCAATGTTAATGGCTGTAATCTGATAGGTATGAGTTTAATAAATGAATTTAGGTGCAATTTAATGAGCTATTTTATTTATGCAGTCAATTACATCCCTCAATTCTTTACGGACCGGAATTTGTACAACTTATTTATCCCATTTGGAGTGGTTCAAAGTGTCAAAGTCATGCGGGATCGAAAGGTAATTTATATACTTTATTTGGCCTCTTGATTACTTAATGAACTAATGAATCAATTGACTAATTTTGAAATTAGAGTGGATATTCATTCGGGTTTGGATTCGTCAATTATGAAAGACCTCAAGCTGGTAATAATTGTTAATTAAAAACAAATTACGATACACTAGAGCCAACCATCTTTCAATTTGTAATTTTCAGCTCACTGTGCCTTAATAGCAATGAACGGCAAGCAAGTTGAGAATAAAAGTAAGTACTTTAATATATTTGCCCAAGTACAATTTCTATTTATTATCAATCATTAATGATGTGTCATTTAATTTTTCAGGGCTCAAAGTATCCTACGCTCGACCAGCCTCGGAAGAAATCAAAAACACTAATCTCTACATTACAAACATTCCCAAAGTTTGGACTGAAAATGAATTGTTCAAGCTATTCTCCTATTTTGGAGAGATTGTAAGTTGATTGACCATATACATATAGATTTCTCACAGATTTATTCAATGTTTCATTCCAGGTTCATCTAAACCTTCTACGAGATCCTCATAATGGAGAATCAAGAGGTGTTGCATTTGTCAGGTAAGCGCCCTTTATAAAAAGTGAAATTGAAACTTTTTATCTGAAATTCTGAAAACTACAAGATATGCTTATCGGTGGGAAGCAAATAATGCTATAAAAGAAGTGCATATGATGCGTCCACAAGGGTAATTATGAATTTGCATATCTAGATTTCTTTTTAAATGAGAGAATTATGCAAATCCAAACCTCTAGAGCTCAAGAATGCATCAAAGTTAGGCTAGCAGAGGACCATGGGAAGCAAAAGGCAGCTTTCATGGCTGGTTTTGAACTTGCAAATAAGAAAAATGAGCTTGGAGGTAATTTGAACATTCATCTGATTTATAGATTCTAGTTCTTAATGCAATCATATCCCCCGTAAAAAAAGGTCGCTTCCGGTCACAACCCTATATGGAATACGGTTATTCGGTTGGACCAAATCCTCGAGCTCGTTACCCCAATAATCAGCCTAGGAATAGGCCAAACTGATATTGATCCGATATTCTTCAAATCTATTTAATCTATCCATCTATCTGCGATCCGGTCTACAAGTCCGTACAAATTATGAGTTAATGTGTATTAGTCTCGTATATATCTCTAAAATATTCCTTAATTTACTTAATCCCTGATTCATCAATCTAAGATTCAAAAGTGAGACACTTTTGTAGCTTTTTATGTCGTGATTTTAATCAGGTCAAAATATGTCTATCTCAAAATGCTTGTGTATTAGATCCTAATTGTGTACAATAATTTATAATGCTCGTGAAATATGTACTACATTGTAAAACAAGAGTATGTATAAGCGAGTATGTTTCGCCACCAGTGCAATGATATGTGAATAAATCTTAGGATTAGGTCGTTTAAAACATTAAAAATTGGGTTTATAATTTAATAGAATTTTAGATAAGCCGCTGGAGAATGCTAACTTTCTAGTAATATCCGTATTCCGTACATATGTAGTATAACTGTAGTATAATTCGGAGAAAAAAATCTTTGTACTATCTACGTATAAAGGGAATTCGAATTAGTTTCAATACTTTCAATTGGGAATGATATAAAAAGGGGGAATACTCGTACGTATAGCCTGAATGAGATCCGGGTCGAGAAATCTGCAAAGGAATTTAACTAGATGGGTTTTTTTAGATTCAAAATCAGATCACATTTCATCTGGTCGTGTCACATTGATTCTATTATCTGGAATTTACAATCGGCATTCGTTCTGAAACCATCCAAAATCTTTAAAAACTCGTTTTTTTTTTCTCTCTCTCTCGCGGGGGGAAATGTATCAGTTCGAGCTTCTTTTTTCCTTCCGTTTTTTTGCAAATTATATCATGCTGGGCCAAACTCTCCAAATTCAATAATTCAATCTATTT
>JAAZTK010002044.1:0-12124 GCA_036507255.1 Megalothorax incertus
CTGCGGCTCTCCCCAGGGACTCTCCTTTGTGAAAGTTGGTTTGAGAGTTGATCCAACTGAAATTGCAAACAACTTTATTAGTTTTTAGAGAGGGGAGATTGAATTCCGTTTCAAATGTATATGTATACATTGGAGGAGATCCCGGAGAGGATTAGAGGACCAGCTCTAGGAAGTGATTTGTGCGAAACAACTGTCAGGTGAATTTGATCAGCATATGTGATAAGCGTCACTGAAAGACGAAGGGAGCCGTTTGGTGGGTAGATTGGGTAGATTCCTTTCAGGGGGAAACCTCCAATTACAATTATGCCCGGGGGCCCTGGCAGGTTACTGAATAAGAGGGAGGCCTGTGAAAAATAAATATTTTCATTGTGATTTTGAATCAAATGGTTTCATGTGAAATCTCAAACTGAAGATATATGATCTTATGATTTCCTGAAATTGGATGGATGAAATCATGAAAGAGAAGGATTAGTAAAAGTCTAAATTTAAGCCTGGTAATTATTTTGATAACTTATAACTTTTTGACTAATCTGTATTACTGTAACGTAATTGTAGAAATTCTAAAGCTTATCAAATATGTATAATGTATGTAAAAAAACTGTTCTAGATTTGCTTTACGACTATTAGGAAATCTAGGCAATGCAACTTGGATTTTTCGATGAAGTATTAAAAACATTAAATCTTCTATAATCTATTTTACTTAGGAGGAGTAGGCTAGGGGTTGACACTCACCAAATTTTAACCATTCCAACATCAAAAAATCAATTGTAAATTCATAATTAACATTTCCAAAAATTGTCTGCTAATGGCTCAAACCGCATAAGCCAATAAATAAAATATAAAATAAATTCTATGAAATGAGATTTTGGCATAAATACGCTCATAAAAGAGATACAATACTTTGAATTTGGTGTGATAAAATATAGAACAATTTGCAAGTTTTGAGTGAAAAGACATGTCCAAATTTAATTTTCACATAGCCCAAGCGTGAGAGAGAAAGCATGCAAGTTGAATCTTCTACGCCTTCAATCCTATCTCCCTGAGCAGAAACAGATAGATAATTCAATTGAAATTGCAATGTAAAAGGGTAGAGACTTGAAAGTTCTAACTGCAAGATTGAATAAATAAAAGCGAGCTTGAAGAGGCCTTACAGATATATGCATATATTATTATATGCCTAGTTGACAGCAGAAAGTCGGATATAAATATTAAATAGTAAGTAATTACATATAACGTTCGTATTTTAGTCTTAGATTAGGCTATGGAATATGTAGGAATATATGAATATTGGGTTTGTTTAATTCGATATTTTTATGCATATTTTTTAGGCAACTATTAAATTCCTAAATTCAATTAACCCCTATAAGATAAGTATACTAATAATAAAAAGCAATAATATCTACTACAAATACATACAATATGCAGATAATATACCTACTTGTAAGGTAGTGCAAATCAGCGATATAGAGCAAATTTTATTATGAGACATACCATTATAGTAGGTAGTGCTAATAGTAGTATAACTTAAATACTTAGATAACATGCTTAGAAAAGGTAAACATATATTTAAGAACTCGATTGTGTTTGATTAATTAATGCCGCAGGTCAAACTCAACTGGTATATTTTTATCCCCCTTTTCCTCGCCCAAAACCCTCGTTTGAAACAATTTGTTTGGATTTTTAGTCTCTAACTCTGTTCAATTAATTTACAGTCCAAAGGATCTGTATTGCCTCAAAATGTTTGCTCTCAGCTTTCCCTCAGCTCAGTCTCCGTGTTGGCGATACAAACTTTCGGGATTAAATTAATTAATTAATTAAGGAACCTCTCGACTTGGTAGACTCTCAATTTCTCTCTCTAGCTTAAAATATACTCATCAAACATTCTGTAAAGGGAACCGAAGAATCTTGAATTTTGTATAAGCATCCGTTTACCTCGAGTCCCTCCTAATATAATTAAACCTGCTTTAGTTGCACAAGCGAATCCACCGTTGACATTTATACTTTTTAATAGAGCCGGAGACGCTTAAATCTGATTAGGTGATGCTAATTCTCAAATATTCATTACATATTAATTAGATAAAATGATTAAAGCTAGTTTGTATTAATCCTAAGTATACACAAGATGAATCTACATACCTAGTGCTACTATTACGGATACTACTACAGTATACTACTACAGTATTACAATACAATACTGATATTACATAATAGCTAATAATACCAATATTATACATAGATCTTGTGTTCTTATTTACATTTTTTCTTAAATGCGAAAGGAATTATAAGATAAGATACTCACCTTATTTGTGATGCTGTCAAGAACAGATATTCCGAGGTTGTTGGGGAGAACATTCATGAAGAAAATAGTGGTTCCATATGCGACAATTGGGTCAGCAGAGGCTTTCACTTCATCCATCAAACGTCGAGATGCCCAAAGTCTCGGGATGGCAGATTCAACTCCCGAAGGGACACTCGCTACAATGCAGGACACCTTGCAACCCAAGTTAGCCGAAGGTTTTGGAGTGGAAATATCATTTCGAAGATCCACCGGGATCACAACCTGGAACAAAAATATTTCAAATTACAAGCTTTACAAAACTTTGGCTTTAATTGGCATAAATCCTAAGAGGAAGGAATTTTTTTAAATGCATACAGAGAATGCAAAACACAATACTAGCTTACAGCCTATTCACGTGTCTGGTCGTATCTTAATTGACCACTATTTGATATTATGTGTTTAAATAGTAGGCTGGTTTGATTACAGGCCAGAGTAAATAATTGGTGGGTATAATTTGAGCTCTATGAAAGAGTAGAAGGCAGGGGAGAGAAATTATCAGAGTCGGCAATTTAGATAAATCTAGGAGAAATGGTCAAAATATTTGAATAAATCTGTCATTTCACGCACTATTGAAGATCCCTAATTTATAATATTTGCTAGTAGGAATTCTATAATATCATATTAAAATTTTCCACTTGCCTTCACATCTTCTGGGAAATTGATACCCTGTGATTGGAGATAGAGGCGAATGCTCCCAGTGCAAGCTGAAAGGAGGACGTCGTTCAGAGATGACCTCATTATCTGCTTGATTCGGTACACCTTGGGCACTGAGATGGAGGATGACCAGACTACATTCCATTCGGCTGTGGAACTCTCTCCAACTCCTCCTCCACCCTCTGTGGAAAGCAACGGGTTTGCGGACGGTTTATTTTCCCCCGAATTGTGAGAATGGTTATTTTCATCCCGCCAATCTCCAGAAGAGCTTGTCTTTTTCTCTTTTGAGGAGGGATAACATTTTTTCAGTGGCTTATTCAGGGGACGTGTAAAAAAGTTGACATCCCTAAAGGTCATACAAATCCAAAGGAAAAGAGTGAGGGGACCCACAATAAAGGAGCGGAGGACGTTAAAACTGAAATTGAGGCCGGCAAAATGGGGGCGGTGAGGTATGTGTAATAGTTGCTGATCAGAGAGGGATTGTGAAAGGATCCGAACCAATGTCATCCCATCAGCTAAACATTGATGCACACGTAGGATGGCTAGTGTATCTTTTTGTGTTCCGTAACAGCCTGGAAGAACCTACATAAATAAGTAAAAAAATTAAAATGATTATATCCGCGTATCTATTTTGTATGCGAATTGCGAGGCGCCAAATTGAGAGCCTTTAGGAAATTGTGCTCTGTTTCAATTTACGATAAAATAATGAAAGAATCAAACTTACCCTGATTTCCCAAAGAGGTTTGGCCTTTGGAAGACTCTCCATTAACAGAGAACTTAAGTATTTTTGAACCTGTGATTCCGTAATTAGATGAGTGGGCCCAAGAAGG
This sequence comes from Megalothorax incertus, assembly GCA_036507255.1. Classification (NCBI taxonomy): domain Eukaryota; kingdom Metazoa; phylum Arthropoda; class Collembola; order Neelipleona; family Neelidae; genus Megalothorax; species Megalothorax incertus. The sequence goes on from JAAZTK010002044.1 coordinate 3,823, forward strand.
ACGTGGTTCTGAATATCAAAATCAGGATCCGACACCCATTGATAACCCGCTAAATGAGGGATAATTTTTTGAACTAATCGTGGATAAGCCAGCTCCCCTCCGGGAGACATGGCGTTAAGTACTCTTAGCTGGATCAGGTTCCTCAGGTTGGCCAAGTCCATTTTGCCATCGAATATGAGAACCTTTTAAATAATCAATTTTATATGATGTACTACTATGTTATACAGAATTAATCCTAAGTAGTCTGATTAAATTGAAATTACTGTATGAAGGATGGGTTGGCACATTTGTGAATTTTTTCGTGATTGGTTCAGCCATCTCACATCATTGGCAAAAGCTAGGCGGTCAGTAGGTAAAATGTTGGGTCTCTCAGTTGGCACATTTCGATTGGAGCACAGAAAGTGGATATATTGGCAAAATCCGGTAAATACGAGAGTCCCGTATCTGAAGAAGAGGACAACCATGAGGAGTAGTCCAGAAATGAGAAGAAGGGGGAGACCAAGTAGGATGGCGACCGCCACCGAGACAAGTGTAATGATGAGGGAGGAAAATATGCTTTCCTCCAGCGGATGTTTAAGCCTCTTGAGCGGCGCATTTCGGTAATATTGAGCCAAGTTCGGTGGAATCCCCTCTGGGTGATTCCTCGACTCGTCTTTTGATAACGAATCTCGTTCACCGTCATTTTCAACATCATATCTGCTTACCATCCCTTAGGCCTCATCGCCGCATCAGGACGAACCGCTTTTGAGCCCTGAAATGGAACTTTGATGTTAAAACTCAATGCATTATTCAAGGGAAAGGAAAAAAGTTGAAAAAAGTCTTTTTAAGAAGAAAGTTTTTGGACTGGAGTTCAATTGCATTTTACTGACAAGGCGGAACTCGAAAAATGGGCAAAGTTTACTCGAGAAAATGTCAATTAGTACTATATGTACTTATATACTACTAGGAATAGAGAAAATATGGTTATTGACAATTGTATTAGGTACTAGCTTGTTTACATTCCGAGTACAGCCGCGTTACGGGTAAATTATGTGCAAAGTACAGATATATTAAATGCGAGTATAAACTCTATTATGTAAAGACATGCTAAAAAATTATTTACATACTTGTACTTTGTTGCTTTCAATTTTTTGATGAGATTTGTACAGTCAATTAATTAAAAAATCATGCGGGGATTGTTTACCTAAAACTCCGCCTCAAGCAGCCTAATTTAATAAAAACCCAGGACTAAAACTTTATATTGTATTAGATGCGTATTTCATATATTAATACAATTCTCTCGGAAATATGAATTAGGTAATACAGTAATTACATATATATGTAATTATATGTAAGTCATACATATATGTATGTATGTATTGATAGTTGATACACTAATACACACGATTCAATATATTATATCGTATTGTACGTATCAACGATAATTATAGCATGTCATATTGAGCTTTATACTGATAAAGTATTGTTTGATACATTGTTAAATTTAGGCCATTTAGCATATTTAAATCTAAAAATATTAAAGCTTTGGAATTCTTTTTTGAACTAAAACTTTAAGTAATACTACCTACTGATAATACATATAATTGTATATTACAACACACAGCTTTCTATTGCACTACAATAGATACTGATTTGAGATTACAGATATACGAGCTAAAATAAACCCATGCATAGGTATCGCTCAAGATAGAATTATTTCTTAAAATAAATAAATAAACTTTGAAAAGAGCTTTATACAATATTAATAATAAAAGAAAGTGTTATTTAATCTTATGGAAGGATATAAAGTTAAGTATTAATTTAAGCATTAAAAATTTTAAATACCTTTCTGCAACTCAAGTGGAATTTAATTTGAGTAGGTACTAGTACATAGTGATTGCCACTGATCATTGTATACCTAATACTTTCTAAAATGTTATGATATATTCCTCAATCTCAAATATCCGTACTAAAATATTCTCATGGATAGTTCTTAAATCTTTCAATGCAAAGATGGGATCAGCAGTCAGCACATATAATTCTAGACTATTGAAGGCCACCATTGGCCCTCTGTCTTTGGCTAAAAATTAAGAATTTAAAGTTTCGTAGTTTACATAAAAAGTTAAAAAGTTTCTACCTCTTCGCATGGCTGAGGACGGGAGGAAAGAGAAAGAAGACGAATGTTAAAACAGGACCACTTTATCGAATTTTATCATCTTATCCCCGTACTCTTGCATTTGTGGGCCCCTTATTTACCCAGCAAAAGATAAGAATTATTAATGAATCCATTGTCTAAAAATAGTTTTTCCATTTTGTTTTAAAGAACATTTTATTAGAACATTGAAAGATTCTACTATCTGTATTACATAGGTAGTATATGATACGATATAAAATGAGGACTTTGGATGATATATTGCAATTGTATTTTACCCAGTAGCTTTGCATAGCATTTTTTCCATATATTGTAGATAAATTGCCTTTCCTTTGGATTTATAATAACATAGAATTATAAGGTTTTTTACTCCTATTTGCATAAATTTGAGGATTGCAATTTACAATACAGAGTTTTGTTGATAAAATTAATATAGTTATAGTACAAAGGTATGCTCAATGCTTTCTCGAGTCTGCAAATGATCAGTGCAATTGAGTGGAAAGTAAAAATTTTCCAAGCGTTTTGTATTTAATAATTGAATTTAAAAAGTAGAGCATAAAAGGATTGGAATGGGGAAAGAATTGAGATTGATTCATGCGGAAAAAATGAGACAGAATGAAAGGAGGTTTTGAGTAAAAAAAATCCATTGTCCCGAGTTGGACAGAGATTTGTATTTGCGTCCCATTTAATCCCCGAGCATTTTAGAATAGATGGGCTTAAATCAAAAAGGAGCGACGCCAAACCTGCTTTGAAACTTTTTTTCCGAACTAATCCTAAGTAGTACTGTAGTAGATAGTACAGTAAATATTTATATTTACCATCATCTGATTGAATTCATATAAATGGGTTGAATTATCAGAAATGCAATTTCCTGTATCTGTGATTCTGCATATCTACAGTTATTTGTTAAAGATGCATACAGTATCATATGCTGGAAAGAATATATATTAGTTACCTACTACTTATATTACAATACATACCTATATTGGAATAATTCGATCCTAGCTTCACTTTAAGTTCCAGAGATATACAGAGACGAGAGGAGTTTGGCTAAATCGGGTTGAGACATTAATAATAAGATTTATCTTGGTAAAGTTTGGCGGAGTGAGCTCGTCCCTTTGCTATGAATTTACAGAGCAGTAGGAAAGCCAAAATGTAAAATACAGCCAATGCAATGCACAGACAAGCCAAAAAAACAGACACTTTGCGATGTATATTTTTTTTTATAAGCGAGTTTTTGTGTATACAGTAGGATATGTATTCCTACTTCAACAAAAAAAGGTATAAGCTTATCGCTAGAATGGCATTACTTGTACAATATACAATATACGAATATTCCAATATTCGTATATGATATACAATACAATTCTTGGGAATATAATAGTATAAGAATAAGCATAAAATAGTAAAAGCACCTATACCCAATATAGTAGTCAGATTCATTGCAGAAAGTACTTACTTTTTTGTAATTTGGATGGCCGAAACTCTCCAATAGAAGATACTACAAATCACAGTTTCCAAATGAGTTTACATTCACAATTTCGGGCAATAACAGTAATTGTAAGGAGAAAGTCCATTGGGGAAAGTCCTCTATCCCTCCATTCAGACTTTATAAAAAGAAGCAAGTACATTCCGTTAATGGCACAAACAAACACATCCTTAGTTGGATTTATTCCTGCACGGAATACGATAATAAGTGGAGGATTTTAAACTTTTCTTCATGGCTGGAAAAAAGTAAATCCGTGTTTTTTGGATTTCGAAATGGGAGAAGGAACTCGTACACTATTGAGCTCCTTTTTTATTGTAAGCTGAAACAACGTCACTATACGCGTATACCTTTGTACAATACTCCTATAATGAATGTATATTGTACTGGAACAGATTCCCTCAATTTCACTCTCAGCCACGAAATTTCTCCACGTGCTCTCTTCAATACCTTTCTAATTTGAATTCGTCTCGCAAATTGTTCTTTCCTTCAATCCGAAATAGATTGAATGAGAAAGCCGATCGGAATAGTAATTGTTAAATGCAGTTCATGGGCTAGCGCCTATATAAGTGGTGGCAACTGATGGATTAGAAGAAGAGCAAAAGAGAGAGAGAGAAAGAGAGAGGTCTGCTCTCGAGCTAACCTGGACTGATACTCTCGAGTTTCGAGTTTGATTTGGGGGAGTAAGCAGCAGCAGGTTCTCGGGTAAAGACAGAAGGAAGGCCCGGCCGAAAAAACCGATCGATCCTTTCGGCTCAAACTCATAGACTACTACCCCAGTTTGGTCTCTCTTTTCAGGCCAAATACTCTCAGAGCAGCACACTCTCGTATAGACACTCTCATCATGAGGAGGTTGGGGAGACCCCAGCTGAGGAATTCTGAGCTCTATATAGTATTGTACAGTACTAGTAGTAGTAGTAGAACCGAGAACTGTACAATATAAGAGGAATATATGGTAAGCTAGCTGGAAGAGGATATCTGTATAGTAGTATAAAATATCCGCACATTCCAAGTCTTGCGGATCTTTTGGCATAAACCCGTTCTTTATATTCCCTTGACTTTTAAAGCATTTCTCTTATACATATATTACATAGTCCAGGATATTTCTTTTTCCATCAGTCCCTAATACGATATATCCTCTGTTTTACCTTTCCTCATCTCATATTCCACCAAAAGCAATTTATTGCTTAGGCTAAAGTACTTTTACTGCTATATGAGTAGGGTATTATTGCTTCAGAGAGTACCTATAATAAAATTTAGAGGATAAAAAGGACAGTAAAAAGAGGAGCTTCAATTTTAAATATGCGCATGCAAATTTTGGAAAATTTCTTTATTTGAATATATGCTAAATAGATCTAAACGCCAAAAGTGATGATAATATCATTATCTGTATACATATTACAATATATATTATAACCAGCTATTGTATATATTCTAAATATCTACGAATTCTTAATCAGGTAGGGCACTATTAATAAATTAGGCAAAGCTGATTGCATTAATCGATATAGTAGCTACTAATTTATATATATTAGACACCACTTGCTTGGATTAAATAATTTATTTAGCTCTCTGAGGGAGGGTATCTCAATTTAATTGGGAAATATTCTATCTGGATTAGTCACTGTATTCGGGGGTTTACCAGTACCTACCATATCTGTTTAATGGGTTGGGAACTCAAACTGACCTGTAGTAGTTTGGATATTTTTAATTTTAATTTTAATAAAAATGGAATTTAGGCTAATTAATTAATTAAATTCACTTACGATGGAGGTCTCCAAATCATAAACGGCAGCCGAGAGTTTTCCAGCGGCCCAATCAACGGACATGACTGTATTACTAATTGGAGGATCCTGGGCGAAAGAACTGACGATGGCGTCGGCATCCTCAATTCCACAAAGTCTCCCATGTCTGCGTTCAATCTGTGGCACGTAGGCACCCCTAAAATCCATCGTCACTCAAGCGGAAGGTCACTGGTCACGATGTCAGGATAAAGAATTTAAAAATTTAAATGATAGAAAAAATTGAAAAAATTAAATTCGAAACAATTCAGACTAGAGGGCTCGAAGATTTTCATTTTTATAAAAAAGTGCGAAAATTCCTTTAAAACGTTTTGTGAACGAAGCGCGTTGGGGTTTCCTCTTTTTTGAAAGCTTCATTACATTGCATTGTATTGGAAAGGGATTAATTAATTGTAATATTAATTAAATAAATATTCGTATTTAATTCGTTATTACAGATATTACAATATTAATAATAAATATTTATTAATTAATATTTACATCCGTTAAATGTATTGTAATAGGCAGGCCCAGATGTACTACAATATTAGGATTTTTTTGACGCATTCAGCTGGATTGACAATTTTTTTGGATCCGAATTTCCGAAACCGGCCTTGTCGCATTGATCCGACAGATTTCGGATCCCAGGCCGAATCTTAATCCAAAACTTTGTTTAAATATATGTTTTTGAAGCCTTCTACACCTTCAAATTTTTGTTATTTAGATCTCTAAAACGTATTTAAAACGTATTTAAAACAAAGTATCTAAAACGTATTTGCATCTAGTTAGGCTATTAGAAAACGTTGATTATCTGTGATACAGTATAAGGATTCCAGTGCAGAATGAATTAAAACGTTTAAAAAACGTTTCCACACCCTTTGCCCTTTTATCATACGCGTCTTATATGGCCATCAAAGGGTTAAATTGATTTAATTTTAAATCTACTGACGCAGAAAAGTTCCAAAATAATATAAAATATACCTACCTAATTAGGATAGTTTTAAAAGGTATATTTAATTATTTAAATTAGAACGTAAATCGCTATATTAAGTACTATTTAAAGCAAGGGAATTGTCGAATGAAATTTAAATAAAATACAACAGAATTAAACGTTTCAAGAAATCCTTAAATCGTTTTATTAATTCTTCATTTACTAATACATAGTAATAACACACAAAATTACATACAATGCTTAACTAAAAACGTTTTAATAAAAGTATTTATGCTATAGGTAGATACGTAGGTACGCTTTTACAAGTACCTGTACAAAATCGTATTTTTTAACAAAACTTGGCTTCGATCTTCCATTTAAAAAAAATTAAAGCCGGCTTAATTAACGCTAATTAGCCATAATTAATTAATTAAATTCCTCGAGGTCTCCAAAAGTCGAAAAAAAGATTGTTGGCCGCAAAACGTTTTGAAAAACGTTTTGAAAATTGAGAATAACTCAAAACGTATTTAAAAAAAAACGTTTTGAAACGTTTCCAAATATTCCTCAACAATACTACACCCAATTAGTATTTAAATGGCCTTAATTAGCACTAATTAATTAATTATTCCTCAATTGTTGGCTGCAAAACTTTTGAAAAATTGAGAAAAACAATAAAAACGTTTTGAAACATAAATAAAAGATTCCTCGCCCCTACCCCTAATTAACCTAATAAAGAGTATTTAATTAGCACTAATTAATTAAAAAACAATTTAAAATAAACACAAATCTCGCAATTAGCTTAAATCTCAATTATGAACCCAGATTTTTGAAAAAGGCGTTTTATATTAATTTACTTTAACGTTTACAAATCGTTTACAAATCGTTTACAAATCGTTTACAAAACGTTTACCAAATGTATACAAAAGTTTAAAATACGTTTGTAATATGTCTACAAAACGTTTGCAATACGTTTACAAAACCTACCAAACGTTTATAAAACGTTTACAAAACTTAGAAAACGTTTATAAAACGTTTACAAAACTTACCAAACATTTACAATACGTTTACCAAACGTTTGCAATACGTTTAACAAACGTCTACAAAACGTTTGGTAAACCAAAGGTTTAAAAACGTTTACAAAATATTTTGCGAATACTTGACGGATTCGCCACACAATTATGTGCATCTAAAATTTAGGGTATTGTCAGGGAGCTGAACAAGGATGACGAGGATACGGACGAGTTTTGAGGTGACGAGGTCAATGGCTTCCGCTTCGGTGGCACCCTCACCACCACCACCAGCTAGTTCTGAGGCATTTGGTAGCGCTGGCGCTGGGGGTTCGTCACCTACTCGGCTTTCGTAGCATCTCCATTTAATTCCAAAACGAATATTTAAAATTTAAAAACATTTTTTATTTTAATTAAAAATGTTAAATGCACTTACTCTTGTTGAGACTGATGGACCAGAAAAATGGGTCAATTTGATTGGGCATGCCGCATTTGGCTGACAAATTTTTACACAAATTCTATTTAAGATTTACTCCCTTTTCCTGATGCAACTCTATCTTAATGATTATGCAAAATGCCTTGATTATTTTATTCAAATATTATTTTACATGTAACATTGTAGATGTTAATTTACCGGTTAATAAAATTAATATTGCAAAATATAATTTATTTAAAATAGCAAATTAAAATTATCCAATCCGCATTACTTAATTGAGAATCCTAATTACAAATTATTATAATTGGAATTGTACATGTTATGTTTTTTAAATACCAAATCCATATAATGCTACTAGCTTTAATCATATGGGCATATCAAAATTAATAAGAATTAGGGGGAGATAATGATCTCTAATTAATTAAGAGATAAGAGTACCCATTTTTAAAATTGGGTCAATGGCAATGACCCTTAAAAACAAAGGGGGATTAGGGTCTTTAGAGATAAGAAAGGGTCCCCTCCCAGGTCAA
>JAAZTK010002045.1:0-12124 GCA_036507255.1 Megalothorax incertus
TACTAGTCTGATCTCTACGATATATATCCTTCGAGTACAAGTGTTCAAGTAAGTTTTTAAGTTTGTTGAGGAGCACATAAAACAAGAACCCCTGTTGTACAAACAAAACAAAGCCGAGGGATATAACCGAGACCTGTTCTTCACTATCTCTCTATATTATAACTCGAATTCTGAACCCTATCTATCTCTCGTAATATTATGGATGTATTACAGACACACACACATGTGTAATATTTGAGATATCTTCACAATTCTCAACAATTCTCAACTTTTCACTCAAATGATACACAGAAACATAGTTTGTCAACGCCTGAGCCGACCTCCTCTGAAAAAGAAGCACCCTCGAGACTCCCTACGGTCTTATATCCGCCCATAAAATCTCAAATCCCAACTTTTAAGAATTAAATCATCATTTCCAGTCAAATTAGGAGGTCCAAATGGACTTCCGAACACCAATTAGACAATTATGTCAATAACGGACTGGTCCATCTTCAACTTTAGGTCATTTAAAATGTAAATTTTGGAAGCTGAGGTCTAGGGAAAGATTTGTAGGTCACTGGCGAGTAAATCTAATCCTCATTTAATGCAAAACTTGAGTTTTTAAAGTCTAGGATTAGTCATTGGTTGCTTCGAGTAAGATTGTAACTGTTTGAAATGGGGTAAATCAATTTGTAGATATATCTCCAATTGTATAAACCGGGAGGAAACCATTTGGGATATGATTTCCTCCGGATTATCTCTTTTTATTCATTTAAGTCAGTTGGGCGTGCATATTCTAAAGTGAATGGGCAATTATAAGGAGGAATAGGTGCAAGTTCTCTACTTCTTTTGCATTGAGGTTGCCTAACGGGGCTCTCTTCCTCCTCCTCGCTGCTTTAAAGTCCTCAGGATTAATCTAATTTATGTAGTACACCAACAAGTCATTATCACCACCACCATCGGGGGGTGTAGAAAAAGATGTAAAAGAAATATAGCCATTTGTCATTCATAGTATTATATGAAAGTAATTGTCTTGATTTTTTCGAGGAAAAAACTGGGGCTGAAATAATGGATTAAAATTGCTTAAAAATGATGTCAGTCCTCCTAAGATGCTGACAGCCCAGCAGCCAAGATTCTAGAAATCTTATTATATCAGTTTTCCAAGCATCTTTAAATCGAATGTGACATTTCCACATAAATAAGTGATGCACTTGAAAAAAGGTCATTTACATTGCATTTCAAATGATCCTAAGAATTACGCCAAATGTATAAAAACTTGCCCACCGGGAGATTAATCTAATTAAATAGATTTAGCTGTTTCAGGCGTGCTTTTGAAATTCCAAATCAATTCTCTAGATCAATATCAACTTTATTACTATATTATGATAAATACAAATTAATGTACTAGTAAAACTTCAACTTGATTGCAGTTAAAATTAATGCATAGGTAGTTTATTGTTAATTAATACAGTAATTTTATATTTCACAAAACTCTGATTTTTGATTCTCAGGCTGATTAACCCACAATGCTTCCAATATGTAATATGCAACAATTAAATTAACATTAATTAAATTAAATTGAACATTTTAATTGCATTAAAATTTTTAAAATACATCAAAATATCACTGCACTGGTATTACACCCAAGCTGACCCAAGAAAAAGTAACGTTTCTTTGTATTCTGGACAGCTTATATCTGTAGCCTGTATCGAGTTAAGATTAAATAACTTTAAAATTAACAATTAAATTATAATTGCATATTTTTATTAAATATTCGAATATTAATCAGCAATCCTAATTATGTTATTTTAATTAATTAAATATCAGGCTCATACCCTATATACCCCTATACCCTATACCTAATCCTATAGGCTATCATATCGTACGATATATCGCCTTTTATAGGGATATAGCCAGGCTGTTTTTGAATCGAGCTCTCGGCGAAAACAAATATTTACTCAATTTTAATTAGATAATTACCCGTCATGTCACAGTGACATTGACCTCAGTGGTGACCTCAACTCTTTAGCTGTCACCTCCTCTTCAAATTACTCACTTTTTACTCAAAATTTCAGTCCAATTTACCTATTTTTTTAAAAAGTTCTTTGTTCCTTTTTTCGGCGACTTAAAAATCTCAAATTTTAAAATTTAAATTCAATTAAGGTGTGATATTTGACATTGTATGACCCTCCGCGAAGATCAACATTGGCAAAAATAAGACTGACATCCTCTCCAGCTCCTCAAGGCCATTAAATTAATGAAAGTCAAGTTGTTTCATCAGCAAAAAAATACATCATTTCAAGGTCGAAGGATGAGGATTCCGGTGTTTTTTCCCTATTTCTTCAATTAATTAAACTGGAGGCTCAAATTTAAAGTAATTAAGTAGATCGAAACATCATCATGTCAAAGGAGAAGACCTTCCAGGAGAAATTTAAGCAGTTCTTCAAGCAGACCATCAACAAAGGTAAATATTTGTAATTTACACATTCATATTTTTTCTAATTATTTTTTAAATATTCAAGGGATCCCCAAACCACAAAGATCCGATGAATTTGTGATATTGACTGACGAGATCGAGGCAGAGCTCAGGGAGGAGGCTCCAATTGGTGTTCGCCTGAAAGCAATCAAAGAATTTACCGAGATTTCAAAAAGACATCCATTTGAAGCTGTACGTAATTTTTTCCCCATTTAAATTTAAGGCTTCCTATTCAATTTAATTGATTAATTTTAATTACAGTATATGCTGGAAAAGCTGTGGATCCTTCTAAATGATCTCTTGAGACCGGATGTTCCAAAAGAAACTCGTAATTTACATATTTCTTAGAATTCAGATTGCTCAAAAAACTAATTTTAAATTCTCACACAGGTCATTTGGTATTTAACCTCTTTGTGTCAATATGCGGGAGGCAGGTGGACAAATCAGGGTCTCTCCGAGCTTCCCTCTTTAATTTCATTCGGGCTCATTCGGTGGTCGAAGATGCTGGACCCCGTTTTGAATTCCTCCGGGCTCTCACCGAGAATGGAAAAGATGTATCTTATTTTGATGAAAAGATTGGACCTTTTATTCTTGCCTGGATGGCTCAACTTGTTGCTGGAGGTGGCTTTGGGCTCATTGCTACATCTCCAGCCGGAAGCCACCCTCTAAACCAAGGGGAGTTGGGCCCAGGTCTACCTACTTCCGCCTTTATGAGCCTCCTCGTTAATCTAATCAAGTTTAATCAAAGCTTTTTGGACCATGACATAATTGTTGGGATTATACAGTACGTAAAAACGTTTTCCGAGCGAATTTCTTAAAAAAACCTTTAAATTCTTATTTTTAAAACTGATTAAAAACGTTTTTTCAATTCCAATAGAAATGTCTGCCTGATTTGCTGCTGTTGTAGTACAAAAGAGGATGCTGTTGAGTGCCTCAACGTCCTCTCCGCTCTAATCTGTTACTCATCTGTCCCACCTGGTTGTCTCTCAACGTTCCTCGCAACCCTCTGTCGTACCGTCAACGTTGAGACCCTATCCCAGTCATCTTGGAAGATTCTACGAAATCTACTAGGAACACACCTTGGTCATTCCGGTCTACTAACAATGTGTGGCTTTATGGAGAATCTTCGAGCACCATCTGACCTTGCCATTGTCCGTGGTTCAATCTTCTTCGTAGGGGTAGCCCTATGGGGCCCTCGACCTGTTCGTACCCTTCGTTATAACCCTACAACTGTACTCTCATCTTTCTCAACTGCTCTGGATTCCCCTCATCCATTCCTTACATTTGAAGTTTGTATGAGACTCCAAGATTTGGTCCGAAATCGTGCAGATACCCTTCATTCGGCTGCTTGGGATTATGTCATTGAAATCCTCGAAAAGATTGTCCATTATCGGTCATCCCATCTGGGAGGAGGTGAGGATTTGACCAAAATAACGACTGCCCTGAATGAAACTCTGGATGGAATAGAAGGGATTGTTAATACAGGAGTATTTGTTGGTTCTACGGACAAATTTTATACTCTAATTGATTCATGTGCTCAATTCCGACCTGAACCTTCGGTGGAGAGGCTCCTAGAATACAAAGTGAGACAAAGGCTTGGACCAATTAATCCAGCATGGCTTGGGAATCTCATTGAATTTGTTGAACAACATTATAAGCTTGAATCAAGGCCTAATATACGTTCTAAAGCACTTCAGAAGATGACCCGAGTCGCTCTACTCAATATGGACACTCATGAGGAAGAGATTATTGATAGGATTATAATTCCATACCTCAAAGGGCTGGACATGGAGGTGGATACGAGCGTTAGGCAGGATGGGGTACATTTCCTCGTCAAATTCCTCCTATCTTCAACCTCGAGGAAGGCCCATGACCTCCTCTACATCCTCGAGAGGGTAATTTACATGAAATTAAATGGAAAAACTCAGAAAAGTAGTTTAATATATTCGAATTTCAATTTCAGATCATAAGCAGACCATTTGAGCAGTCTGTTCCAGGGGATACTGTTCATATTTTTTCCGAAAATGAGATTATTGATGTCCGTGTCGCTGTTAAAGGCCTTATCCGTATATTTGAGAGGAAGATTTACCATCTCCCGTCCTCGATTGCTGTCCAAACTTATAAAATCCTCGTTCGCCATTTGGATAAGGTTTGAATTGGACATTTCTAATTAATTTTGAGTTAATTTGAGCATATTCTAATTGAATATTCGACTTTTTTAAATTTTTTTAGCATTACAAAAGGCCTACAGTTTTGGAGCAGATTTATACAATTAGATATGACGTAAATCCCTATTTAAAAATGGTCTAAAATGCGTTTTTAATTTGATTTTTTTTATATCTTAGATTTTTGAATGTTATTTCCGAATCCGTGCAAATTCACTTTACCATCTGGGCTTTCCAAAGGAGGGTTTTAATCCCGATGGGAGTTCCAAAGGTCAGCAGATAATATACAGCCCATATTTGGCGGTGGATCATCGAGAAGGTGATGAAGTTGGACCTACATCCTCACCTGGAGTTGTTCAACACATTCAACCTCCACAAGGGGATGATTCAAATACCCCTCATGGTCATGGTCTATCCGTCTCATCACCTCATCTCCCTACTACGACCTCAACCTCACCAAATGTCACCTACATTTCACTTACAGCAGCTTGTAAATTGGTTGTATGCTCAATGAAGAAGGAAAAGGATTGGCGTGTACTTAAACTTGTACTCCAGCAGCTTCCTAAAGTCCTTGAGAATAAGGCTCTAATCCTATCAAAACATGGGAATGATATAGATTACCTAGCACACGCTCTTACAGCCCTTGTAATGGAAAAGAAACTCAATTTACCCAACTCTTGTTCACATTTACCCAAAGATTTCAAACAATCTGAATTCCAATCGTTCCTTTTCCCTATCCTAACAGCACTAGTCTCATATCATTCTCATCTGGATCGAGAGAATCGAGTTAATATCATCAAATGTCTAAAGTTTGGTCTTGTATCTTCTTGCTCGCAAATTTGTATCACTTCCCTATCAATGTGTACCCTCGAAATGAAAGATACGATGCATAAGGTAATTCTCCGGCATTAATTTAATATATTTACGTATGATTTAATCTTTAATTTAAATTTCAACAGCTCCTGCCAGAAGTTCTACTCTCGCTATCCAAAATTTCGCCAAAAGTTAACATTGCAATCCCAGTCCTCGAATTCCTCTCAACTCTAATCCATCTGCCACGTGTTTTTGCATCACTTCTTCAAGATCAATATATGTCAATCTTTGCAATAGCTCTACCATATACAAATCCATTTAAATTCAATCAATACACCGTCTCCTTATCTCATCATGTGATTGCAATGTGGTTTCTAAAATGTCGACTCTCGTACCGTCGTGGATTTGTCTCATTTATAATGAAAGGACTAGAATCAAATGTACTCGCACCATTTGAACAAGAACAACGTAAGAATAATGCTGGAGGAGGGCCTGGAGATCCACGAAATGAGGATTCTTCAAATCGGAAACGCTCCTCATCCCTTACAGATAATAATCGAGATAAAGGGCGGATGCGATCAATTTCTGGGGCTCAAATATCAACCGGATCTAAATTCCTTGAGATGCGTTCATCACAGCTTGATATGAAGAATCTTATGAGCTTTCATGAAGAGCTTACCGAGACTTGTGTTGATCTTATGGCACGTTATGCTTTTGCGGATTGTTCTGCACTTCCCACCCGATTTAATTCGACAAATTTTCTATTATCTGGCGGTGGGGTGGCTACATCTTGGATCCTTGATAATAAAATTATTACAATTACTACTTCTGGATGTACTCAAAAGGAGCTAAGGTCAGGGCTATGCGATAAATGCTGGTTACTTTGTCGGAAAGTTGCAATGATCCGAAATGGAGGAGGCGGCGAGGAAGATGGTGGAGAAGAGAGTGGAGGAGGAGGAGGAGTACCACCTCTAAGCCCAGAGAAAGGCGGCAAGAATATTGTAGATGGAAGGAGGAGACATCGCTCCGCATTTGCAGGGTCACCCGGAAAGAAATCGGCAGATTCTGTACTTCAGGAGGATTCCCTAAGGTTGTCTGCAACGGATGATATTTTAATTCATCAGCATTCAAAGGATATGGATGAACTTGGAGAGCTTGTGCCTTCAGGGGTGACTTCGACCGCTCCTACCTTTAGCCAAACGCTGGATTTCACTCCAAAAATTAAGGTAAAAATTCAAATTTTGGAAAAAACGTTTTAAAAATCATTAAAAATACATTAAAAATGCATTAAATCTTTCAATTAAATTCGTAGGGTGAACACCTTTGCACATGCTGGTGTCAAGGCTGGGCTGAAATCCATATCCGTCGACCTACGGGGAATACATCTTGGATGATGCGTGTTCAAAATGAGATTGGGAACTTTCCACAAGGGGTTGGGAATGAACTCCCACTTAAAGAACTTTCCTCAATGTTTGTACAAGGGCTAGGAGGTACCGGGAATCCTGGATCTCCAACGCCAAAGGGAACGGATTCTCCGATGAGCCCAAAGAGCCCTGGATCCCCTACTGGAGACCCTACAGATCCTATTGAGATAGAGCGGAGGGAAAAGAATCTTGTTCGTAGATCTCTTTCCTCACCGGAGATGGGAGTCAATTGGAAAAGTCCATTCTCATGCCAGGAGACTAATATTGAAGAGGAGGGTGAGGAGGATGGTGTAGGAGGGGGTGTACATCAAGGAGATGGGAAGAATCCAACGGGAGAAGGAGCTAGACTTTCAAAGAAACCACCCCAAACTCTTGAAAATCCTATAACTCTTGGATCTGTCCATCCAGCCCCACCATCTCCTTGTAGGCGAAGTTATGATGCTATACCTGAAGAAATGTCCGCATCAGCTACAACCTTAATCCACGGATCCCCTTGCGACTTTGGACCAATGTCACGTGATCGTACAGCTACAATAAGCGTCATGTCACCAGCACAAAAGAATCCTCCAACGCCTACGCTTCGGAGGAATTTTTCTACAGGGGCTGCTGATGCGAGGGAACGTTTTCGCGATCCAAAAGGTGGCGGAGGGAATCCTTGGAATAATGAGAGTGGAATCCGATCTGGGATATCACCAAGTTTTGTATTTCTTCAGCTTTGTTCGCAAGGATTTCTTGGTCAGAACATCAATTCCAGACCCATCCTTATACCATCATCTCATGACAATTCCCTCAAAGTCCTCGACTATATCCCACCTTATGAGACTCATAAGATTGGAGTACTTTATGTTGGGCAAAAAACTGATGAGGCATCAATCCTTCAAAATCAATTTGGAAGTCTACGTTATAGGGATTTCCTGCAAGGGTTGGGTGCACTAATTAAATTGAGAGATGTTGACCCACAAAAAATGTATATTGGAGGGTTGTCGAGGGATGGAAGCGATGGAGAGTATGCTTATATTTGGTTGGATGATGTAATGCAAGTTATATTCCATGTGGCGACCCTAATGCCTAATAATCCTACGGATCCTTGCGGGAATGCCAAAAAGCGTCATATCGGTATGCAAGAATATGTGAAATATGACTTCTAATTGAATTTTAATTGATTTAAATTGTAGGAAATGATTATGTCGCAATTGTGTATAATAACAGCGATGAAGAGTATGATATATCCACTTTAAAGGTAGAATTTTTTGATTAGATTTGCAGAAAAACGTATTAAATATTTTTTAAAACGTTTTGTAAATTCTTTAGGGCCAATTCCTATATGCTTGTGTTGTGATTCAACCCCTGGATCATAAGACGAATCGTGTGATTGTAAAAGCAAAGGTATTTAATTAATTTTTGGGTTTTTTTGAGAAGAATTTGAATTTTTCAATGTTTTTACAGCCGCATCTAACCAATCATATTGGACATGGAGAAGCCAAGATTGTTTCAGATCAGAATTTACCAATCCTCGCAAGGCAGCTCGCTCTTCACTCCAATGTAAAATGATTCCAAATCAATATTTAATTCAAAAATTACCGAATTTCCATTTTAATAGTTGGCATCAGTCATATTCCAATCAATTCAACGAGAACAGAGTCCATATGCTTCAAATTGGCTTGAGAGGCTTCGAGCTATCAAAAGACTTAAGGCTAGACTTCAAGAGCAACCTGGACAGACTCCTGGAGCGGATCTCCATGCTTTGAATTCATCTTCTGGAGGGAATAGCGGAGGAGGGGGAGGAGGAGGCTTCGAGGCTCTCAAAAGGAATTTCAATTTTGAAGACTTTACCCAATTTGTGTAGCCCTTTTTTTAAGCTGGTGGTTTTTCTTTTGACCCAGCCATTTCCTTTTTTTGCAGAATATAATTTTATTAAATTACAGAAATACAGATTTGTTAAGAGTTTTTGAAAGAATCCTATTTTTCAGCGTTTTTTTGTGGGTTGTAAACTTGTATGTAGTACAATTTGAAGAGGGAGTATTTATAATTTCTTTTTTGTCTTATAAATGCATACCTTAAAGTTTAAACTACCTAATGTCAATTTATCCGATACCCGTTAATGTTTCTAGTTTTATTTTTAATCACATGCATTTATCGTTTTTGCAATGTGTTGATCTTTATATTTATGAAATGGAATTTGTTTAATGTACAATACCTACTTTAATTTGGGCTAATGAATTAATTAGATATACCCTACATAATTAAGTGATTTGAAGAGCTTTGAAAAATTAGGCAATTAATTCTGATTGATATAAAACTACGTGTTTTACTACTTATTTTGTGTACATACAAATTAATTATAATGAAAAGATATTGAAATTATGCGCAAAAATTGTAAGGTCAGGGCCGAAATGGCTGAAATAGAACAAATTGAATAAAAATGACCAAAAGTATGCAAAATTGTTGTTCAATCGATGAAATGGGCAAATTTGACTATTTTGAGGGTATTTTAAGATTTTCTAAAATTTTTCTTTAAAAAATGTTTTTCTCGACGACCCTCATCCTTCTGACACTACTGACCTCATCCTCCTATCATGTCAATGGACAAGTAAGCCCTCGAAGTGAGGATGCCATCGCCAAAAAAGTTGACCGGCCCCAGTGGACGATCCCAATTCAGAAAATCCCCAATTTCCGTACAGTGAATTGGTGTATTCGGTAATTTTTTAATAAAGACAATTAAAATTAAACATTTGACCTCCGATTCGACCTTTAGGGGTGACGAATCAGAGTTTACAAACTACCCCTACAATCAATTTCAATACGCTCTCCGTGAAACCGGCAAATTCCGACCACCAGCCGACACAATTGTACCTTCTTTTATTTATTTTGTAAAAAGAGAATTGACCTCAATTGACCTTTAGAATGCCTCTGTATACACGCTAGAGCTATACCAAATCGAGACGAAGCTCCCCACGGGTGACATTCGTGACACAGGGCTCAATTTTCATGTCAATACAGCTCATATTGCTTTCAAAGCGGAAACTCAGACAAATGGTGATTGTTTTTTAATTTTTTAATTAATTATTGAGGTTTTTTACTAAAGCACAAAACGAGAATGAGCCTACACAATTGGAAGGGCTAATTATTCAGGTAAAGAAATACGGATTCAATTAATTATAAAAGAAGGCGTCAAATGATATTTCAATAGGCAAATCACGCCCCATATGGAATTGGACTTCCTACAGGGGTCTGGCTTGATCCTGACAAAGGTACTTTTGATCAAAATTGTCCCAAAATAATTTATATAGCTTAAAATCTTCAAATAGCACCTTGCGCCGACTGCGAACTCCCTCAAGGGCTCTCCATACCTTGTAGAAAACGTGCAAAATTCGAAATGATGGTAAATTCTTTACCATTTTTTGACCTCCAATTAAACCTTTTTTTAGCATCCTACCGTCCTTATTTGGCATCACATGATGGCTGCATCAAAGGATTATCATAGACAAGGACCTCCAGGGGAAGAGGTAGAGCTTGATCCTCACGAGGATGCTGGAAATGCCACGGGAGGTGGGGTTGACCTGCTTGGAAATGAATGGGGAAGATCAAATGAAGTGCATGGAACATTTACATGGTTCTTTCCGCCTTGCGTTGGGACCCGTCTTATTGAATTCCAGTCCGGTTTTGAAAAATTATTGATTTTGAGGGTCATTTTTCGATTTTGATTTTAATTGCAGGGTCCTTGCTGTGCATTCCTTTGAAAAGGGACAGTTTTACCATCAGAGATTCGGCCCTTATGAAATGCCTTATGAAAAACAGTAAACTTTAAAATTGATTAATGATTTTTAAACATTTCTTTTTAAATCAGCCATTCCGAGTCCAAGGGTAGGCCACTCAATATGCCAACTCCGTATTTCCGAATGACGAGGAATAACACAAAGTGTGATACAAAGGATATCCTCAACGTACGCATTATTGTAAGCATATTTTGTTGAATTTTTGCAATTTTTCGTTGATTTTTTTCAATTTTATGGACAATTTTATTAAATTTTTTTTCCAGGAAGCGAATTTCGAATATAGCAAGACCTTTGACGAGTGTATGAGGAACAAGGATGCCCTCAAGAGCAAGGATCAAGGTTTGATCAGGTCAAACTCTTTTTTAAATGACCATTTCCCCATTTTTTCTCTCCAGAATGTCCAGGGGATCCTTCCCATGCCTATTGCTCCGAGACAAAGGACCGTTCATTTGCCTACCCTTACCAATTGGCCAAATGTGATGGAGAGTACCCTTGTCCAGACACTGAGGAGCGTCATGAGCCTGAAGATTGGGAAATGAAGTCTCGTGTCATCAAGAGATCACTTCACGGCACCATCAACATTTTTGCAAACTTTTGTTTTAACCCAATCTTTATCATTATCGCTCGATATTACAAAGAAACGTTCAATATGCACGAGTACAAGGGGGCTAAATTGTGGTATTGGGTATGTTTTGACAGGTCAAATGTCAAATAATCTTTAAAATTACTTTAATCTTTTAGATGCATATGCTGGGAGCATGTACAGCTGCTGTATTCATGTATTTTGGGTATTTTCATCGAGGATTTGTGAGTATGAGTGACTCCCATGTCATCCTCGGGAATATCTTTATGGGTGTGCTTGTGTTGACCTTTATTACAGCTTGGGCTCGTCATAAAAATCACAAATGTTCCGTATTTGTTGAATTTATTCATGGATTTGCTGGGTATACCGTGATGGGCTTGGCAGGTATGGACCTTATCATTTTGGAATCAAATTTAAATTTAATTCATCCATCAAAATTACATTTGGGCAGTCGCTACACTTTATACAGCTCCTGGTAAATTTAATATCCTTATATTTCATGTTTTTATTCCAGATATTTTTTAATTTAAGCCTTCATTTGATTGATTTTTTTGCAGGAATGATTGAAAGTTCGGTGCTTATTGTTATGTGGGTTATAGTTGCAATTACAATCCTGTTTTTCATTGGAATGGAGGTAAATTATTTAATAGGATATATTAATTGTTTAAACTCGATGCTTTTAATCATTTTCAGACGCATTACTTTTTAATGGATCATAAATTTGGCGTTGAACCAGCACGGAAGCATTGCCCTACGATTGAACCTTTATTCTATGACCTCCCCGTTCCGGTAAAAGCTTGTTTTTATACCGACGTAGTGCTAACAACGAAAGTCGGTATATACTTTTCACTTGAATATATATATATCCGCAAATTTTTGAACCGCTACTCCTCCTAAACCACTTGTCC
>JAAZTK010002046.1:0-12121 GCA_036507255.1 Megalothorax incertus
TACGAGACGAGCCCCAATATTATAAACAAAGAAATGTCAAGTTAATTAGTGACTTTGTCCTTGAGATATCTTTGCTAAAATAATATGTTAACCCATGAATAACTTGCGCAATTCCCCCAACTATTTCCTGGCAAAGCTCTTGTACATTTCTCGCCCCGAATAAAATCCGGGATTTTATCTCGAAGCCCGCTTTAACTCATAGGTCTGTGCATCGTATATTGTAGCTATGATAATACATAGGTATAAATCATATAGGAACTTTGAGAATTGCTCAAAAAACTAATTTTTAAATTTTGCCCTAAATAGGAGTTGAGAACTTGGACAGTGGCGTAGGGATCTACGCTCCTGACGCCGAGTCTTACTCGGTCTTTGCCGACCTTTTTGGTATGTAATCTTATCCTGAATATCATTAAATTCAATGGCACCATTAAATTGATTTGGTCCTATACTTTACTACTCAAAACTTTTAATTCATTGTCAAGCTCTAATTCTTCACTGTCATTACTATCATGTCCAGATCCAATCATCGACGATTATCATGGAGGGTTCAAGAAGGAAGACAAGCATCCAACCTCTGACTTTGGAGATGGCTCCGTCTTTGTCAACGTTGACCCAGAGGGGAAATTTGTTGTATCCACCAGGGTTCGGTGTGGAAGGTCCCTTGAGGGATATCCATTCAACCCTTGCCTGACTGAGGTGAGATTTTAAAAAAATTTAAATACTCTAATTAAGAAATATCTAATTTTTCTAAATGATCATAGGCACAATACAAGGAGATGGAGGACAAGGTCTCTGCCACCCTGACAAGCATGACTGGAGAACTTAAGGGCAAGTTCTACCCGCTCACTGGCATGTCCAAGGAGGATCAAAACAAATTGATCGATGATCATTTTCTCTTCAAGGAGGGAGATCGATTTCTCCAGGTATACTCATAAGAATTATATTTGGAATTTAATCCTTAATCAATTTAAATTTAATACTCCTTCAATTTCAATTTCCTATAGGCTGCAAATGCCTGCCGATTCTGGTAAGCTTTTAACGATACTTTGAGGGAAATATTGATTTTATTTAATATTTTTGTTGACCATAAAATAGGCCCACTGGCCGAGGAATCTACCACAACGACAACAAAACATTCTTGGTCTGGGTCAATGAGGAGGATCACTTGAGGGTAAGCTACCTGGAATAAATTGAATTTAAAAAGGAATTTTCCCCATTATTATTCGGCAAATGCATTCCCCAACCTAAATTACCTTCTAATAATTATCCAGACTAATTATGCTTGCAATTTATATAATATCGAGTCTCACCAGTGTTAATTGTTGGTATTTAAAGATCATTTCTATGCAAATGGGAGGAGATTTGGGCCAAGTATATCGGCGAATGGTTGAGGGAGTGAAAGGCCTTGAAGCCAAAGTTCCCATTTTCCCGATCCGAGAGATTTGGTAAGCCATCATTGATATTCATAAATTGTTATATGTATAACTAATTAGTAATTATTGTATGTAATTAAAGGATTTCTTACTTTCTGCCCAACCAATCTTGGAACAACTATTCGTGCATCTGTGCATATTGCTCTACCTAAATTGGCGGGTATGTAGTACTTATATAATGCATGAATTTAAGAATATTCCTTAATAATTAAATAACACTTAAATAATGGCAGCTGACAAGGCCAAGTTGGATGAAACTGCTGCGAAATACAACCTCCAGGTTCGAGGAACCCGAGGAGAGCATACCGAGGTACATTTTGTAAAATTTACGCGCGTCACATGGCTCTTGGCGTCAATGAAGCATGCATTTTTAATCAATCGCTTAATTATTCAGGCCGAGGGTGGAGTTTATGATATTTCAAACAAGAGGAGACTCGGGTAAATAAATATTTTTAGATATTTCATTATGGATCGAATTTTATATACGATAAATTCATTAATTCCTTTAATTTCCTATCCAGGTTGACTGAATTCCAGGCCGTGAAGGAGATGCAAGATGGGTAAATTTGCTTAAAAATTTAAAAAAAAACCCTTAAAAATGAGATATATTCTAATTTTATATATTTTTAACAGAATCCTGGAGCTCATGTATGTATTTGATTAAAAATAAATATTTAAAAAAAAGTCAATGAACTCGGTCAGAAATGCATGTGGTCAGGAATGAAAAAGATGCATGTAAAATGTAATTGTTTCTATTTGAATTTCCAGTGCCATTGAGAAGGCTATGTAAATCCATCGATCGTCATCGAAGGAGGGAATTGGATGATTTTCATGAGTATTCAAAAATAAAAATTTGAAATTTAGCAATAAATCTGTAATTGAAAATTATCTCTTTAATTATGCACAAAAAAAATATGGTTGCAAATTCCTTTAAATTGATTCTAGTTGAGGAGGATATATTGTATTAATTAAAAAAAGAATTATAAGTACCATTATATTATTATAAAGCTTTATAGGAAGGAAAAAATGTAATAGCACAAATTAAAAATAAGGGGCTTTTAAATTAAAAGTTAAAAGCATACCTACTTATTTATAATCTGTGGTAATAGGCTTCTTGAACAGTTAAATGATCTATATATTATGCTCTATAATCTATATATTAAAGCCTTGTATTACCCAGTAGTAGCTCGAATTCAGAATGATTAAAGAGAATTTAATTCGGCAAAACAATTTTGGATATGAAATATGAATTGAATTTATTTTTAATCAATTACTATAAATTAAGGCCTTGGTTGGAATTAGAAATTGATTTATTAATGGCCCACTTTCGCGACGGAGGATTCGGAGCATCAAAACTTTCTCCAGTGATAAGTTATTCTGAAATCTATGATAAAATCATAAAATATAGGTCCTAGATTGAGATAGCGCGACTACAATGCAATTGTATATCTGAATCTCTATTATAGTCGGGTTAATCTTGCAAATATTTGCCGAGATATTAAAAAAACAATATTTGAGGGCTCGGGAGTCGAGGAAGGATGCGGCGGAACAATGTGTTAAATCGGGTGTTTAAATAAAAAAAAACCGGAGAAAGCACTTTCTCTCCGCTTTGTGTTGACTCTATTTCACCCTCTTTTGGGTTCCGGTGAAAATTGCAGACTCAGAGCATAGAAGAAACTATTATCGATCACTTTTGAAATACTCCTCACCTAATCCCATATACCCCCTTTTGGCCCCCCCCCCTTAACCCTTCCTNTTTTGGCCCCCCCCCCCTTAACCCTTCCTCCCAAAGGTAGATAGACACTTTTATACAAAAGTTTGGAAATCTTCTAAAATCTAGACAGGGCTCTAATTGCTTTCCCCACTCATTTACCTTAAAGGGATTGAATCTCAAGCAATTAGGATCACCCTAATTAATAAATCTTTCATATCCAGAAGCTGCTTTTTTATTTAAAAAAAATTTTCCATATAAAATATAGTATTATATATAACGGGTCAATCAATAAGTTTGTAGTATGGAAATCTTTCAAATTTACAATATGAGGATAATACGGGGATTTATTGAATATTGACAGAGTGGGAGATCAGAGGGTTGGACAAAAGATGAGACTTTAAGCTTTGAGTTATACACACTTATTATTTTGTTTGCCGACATTATAGTAGAATGTAGACCTGGAGGGGATTCTGTGCTCACTCTCTGACTCTCTTATGCCGCTTAGCTCCCGGGTAAGAGTATACTTATAACATGGAACCGCGGATCGGGAGTTCTCCAGTCTTGTTTAGTGCTTTCCACCGCCAACACTACTCATTCTGAGTTTATTTGAATTTCAACTTGTGTGTAAATACTCTCATTATGTATATTACTAATTATGCCACCTAAACTTACTACTTCTACTACAAGTACATTTGCATTTACATCTTATCGGTTATCTTCCCATTAACACTTCTACGAACGATACCATCACCAAATCAAATGACAATCCGAGATTTCCGAGACTGAACTCACACTAATTGAATTTCCCCTGAAGCCCTAGTGTAAATTTGCACTTTGATATTTCCGAAATGGAGGGATCAGACGTCAAAGATCAGAAATCAAATCTCAGCCTTGGTCAAGCTGCATTCCTCCTACTCAGGGTACAATAAAAGTTTATTAGATTTTTTCTATTGAGCAATGGCCCCATAAAATTCCATTTTAGAACGGGCAATTAAGAATTTCACAATAAGTTATTATTTGCCGATTTAATCGATAATTTTATCCATATTTTAAATGCCATCAAACCTAAATGACTCCATGTTTCAAAGCCTAAAAGAATATTTATATTTATGCAAATTGAAATGGTTTTTTAATTAGGTGCGGAAAGTATTTAAAAAGAAGCTTGCTAAAAAAGATAAAAGGTAAGTGTGCGAGATACTAACAATTTATTGATTCGCCCAAATTAAGATTAAAGATTTGTAGTAGCACGAGTATTTAGGGATTTAAGACAAAATAATGGTTTTTTATTCATTCCAGTTCCGCCCAGGATCCCAAAACTGAATTCACTTCCTCATTCAAGCGAAAGTAAGCCCCAGCGAAGTATATTCTCTCATTAATAGGCTTAAAAAAGGAAGATGGGGAAGGATTAAGCTGTCGACCCCCCAAAATTGATTTTATAATGGCCTCTTTATTCTCTGTCTAAACTCTAAAGGCCAATAATCTAATAAAAAAAGCAATGAATGGCCAATTTTATGAACTTAAAATGGTTTTATGTTTCAGGAAATCCGGCAAATTCCCGTTAATCAGATCGAGGACGGTGCCGGCCATTATTGTCCCCTTCTCCATCCTCCAGGCCCAAGTCCACAACTCTAAACTCGTAGCTTTAAACAACGAATCTCCCAATGTACAACAAACAAAGGATAAAAGTAAGTTTAAAAGTTTTAAGTTTTAGAACCAAAGGGAATTTATTCATGGGAGAGATCTAAGATGCTTATAATGAGACTCTGGATGAAATTACATATACTATAATTCCCCCCGGGAAAGTGAAAGTACTAGATCGGGAGTAACTCAAGGGAAAGTTCAAGTCTATTATGAATACATAGTGAGCCTAATTGGCTTCTTGTACTTTCTCTTCATTTCACTTTGAATAAATGGCCCTGCCATTCACTTTTAACATTTACCTTCAAATTTAGGAAAGCACTCGATGCCATTTAAATCTACCATTATTTGAACATAATACTACTACTTCGGCTAATCATTACATAAGAGTATTACTACGAGAGTTGTAACTACTCACATTTCATGGGGAATGCAAAATATCTTGTTTGATCTTCCAAAACCCATTACATTTCAAATTTGTATTTATATTTCAGGTGACTATGCTCAACATGGCGTAGATTATGTTCAATTTCTTGTGACTGGATCTGGATCATCCCTCATGCCAAGCCCATGTACGCCGCCAATCGGGAAACGAGATTTTTCGGGTATCGAATTTTGAAAATTTCATTCGGGAAACTCCCGAAATCTCTAAATATAATTATAGGATATTTTAGAGGGTGAGGAATTATTGAGGAACCCAATATGAAATGTCTTTTTTTGATTCATATAATAAACTCATTTATCTCATACGTACCACTACCCCCCAAAATGTCTTTCATATGACCCTAGTTCAGTAGCTACTCAAGCTACTATATATACCCTATATCATAAAGCTACAATATTTTGGAAATGTGACTTCTGCTACGCCTAAAACTTTTATATTTATCTGTGTATTTTTGGGTGGTATTTTGTAGGAAATGCTTCAATTTCCTTTGGCGAATCAAGCACTCCAACTCCACTTTTGAATTCCCCGAATTCGCAGACTTCCGGAACAAGGGGACTTGGAGGGAGGCTCTCGAGGCTCCTTATCACACCAAATGCAGAGCACCGAAAGTTTTCAACTTTCTCCCAACAACAACAAGACATGTTCAAATGGAACCAGGGTAGGTTTGAATTAAACATTCAACAATGGACCAAAGTAGTATGGATACGGATTAATATTTGAACAATATGTTCCACAGATCCCGGGGGAGATGGCCATTTTTGTTCGCCTCGTTCTAGGAAGCGGAGGAGCTTAGAGTACGAAGATGTGAACATTTACCGACCCAGAGCAGAGAGCATCGATACCATCATCCGGAATAAAATGAGTACTCTTGCTCCTGGTAAAGAGAATTTTAATAAGCGCTTTTCCACCTGCTCTGCGGGCCCTCAGGTCGCTACGAAACAAGACCTGAGACATCAAGAGGGTAATGAAATACCTACCTAATCCTAATTATGTAGAATTTGCATGCACCTGATCCCTGGCTATTCGTAGAACTTGAATATTGAGAGCCAGGGGTATCTCACATCGTAGTAAAGTAGTAGCCGTACTTGCCAGATGAAATATTCAGTAATGGGAATAGTCACGATCGACGAGGGACATTCAATCATGATAATTATGATGAATTGGGAAGTATTGGGATCCCACCACAGTCCATGCATATCATGAATGAGGAGGAGGAGGAGGAGGAGGCGGAGGTTTGGGTAGGAGGAACAATAATCGAACTGGGAGCCTAATCTAAAATTTAAGGCTTGGAAATTGGGGCCAATCGATATCCCCATATATAAGAAGATATATCAGAAAATATTGGTTTGTTGGCAAAAGCCATTCATCCTCCTTCGGAGCCCTCATACAAAGTGCAATACAAAGGAAAACCTCTCCAGAAATCTAATACCTTTTCAATATATCGTATAAGTATACTTTGATACTAAATGATGGATAGGATTTGTGCGTAAAAGTGATCCCATCAGCCACTGATTACTCAGTATTTGTCCTGTCGAATCCCATCCCGGGGAAGTAAATCAAAACCCAAGTAGGCCCAGACAGCGAAATGCTTTTTAATAATAATTGAATTTAACTCCCATGATAAATCCTTATACATCCGCGAACCCCGGCCCTCAAATTGAAAGTTGACATTTCTAATCAGAATCATTTTTCCGGTCCTCGGGGTTCTGCAACTTCGGAACCATCTGATTCTCTGAATTTGAGATGAAAGCGAGTGAAGACTCGAATCCCGAATTAGTCGAATGAATGCATTCAAAAGTAATATGCAGATAGTTTTTTGGTGCGTTTCATCCAGTTTATGAAATACATAAGTTCATTTCGAATCAACAAAAGCGAAACTAAATTGAAAGATGCACAGATTTTAAAAAAGAAAGTTTTCAATTTCATTTCAAAATTTTGTATCGGATTAAATTATATCTTTAGGGTATTATCTAGGTACAAGTTTGAGATATAATTATACGATATTTCAACATGTAATCCCAAGAGCATTAGAAGTATTAAATTTAAGTCCTTCGAGTTACAAGCTCGAGGATAATGAGGACCGAGGATGAGCTTACAGCCTTACAGGTATACCTAAAGTCCTATACCATGGATAGATAGCCCCAAGGATAGAGTAGGTATATAATAGCTAGGATAGCCCCTTGTTTAAGGCAAGCAAAATAGCCGGAGGTCACAGATGAAATGAACTGCCAAAAAGCCAGTGCACCTGAACACCTGATTCAATGAGTATACCTTCCCAATAGCGCTTTGAATCAATATTTTTAGAATATTTTAATCCTTTTTGCTCAAAATTAATCACGTTTAAACCAGCCTGAGCATTTAATTACATTCTAGCATGTAGTAAACAATATTAGAGCTCTCGAAAAGAGTTCCCTCGAATTTGTGTTACAAAACATTAGAAAATAACACTATCCACGCGTTCAACATCCTCAAATTGTGTATTCAGGAAGGTGAGTTTACAGCCTTAAACTTGATATAAAATTTTAATGAATCGGCTGTTATCCGAGCATCTTTAGTTCAATATGATTCGGATACTACGGTCTATATCTTAAGACCGTTTTTGTATTGACGCGATAGTCGGAGTGTTTGTATTCATTTCAGTATCAATTAATGTGGTGAGTTTTAACCCTCGGATAGTCGGAGAATAAAGGAGGGAATTTAAATTCATGAAATCGAGTGGCCCTTAACAGTTTGGGAACTCTTGAGCTTTAATTGGATCGGGATCGATTCGAACTGGCCGAATTTCGGGCCGGGCCGAGATGGGAACTTCCCATTGGGAAGCGATAAAATTCAAGAGTTAAAATAAATTTCGTGTTGGACGCCCAAGTTCATTACTCGAATGACGTCTGCCCTTTGAAATCCGCGATCCATATACATACTCCATGCTTTGGATAGGGTTCAAATTAGACTGGGAGTAAAATTGTGCTTTCATTTTATGAATTTCTGCATATTTGATTGCATTCATCAAGCTCTCAAGAGTAGTGAAGAGGTTCACTCATTGCCCTCCTAGTTTTGCAATTTATTATTAGTACTATCTCAAATCCAGAATTCAAGGAATTTATGAGTCGTCCCAGCAAACCTAACTACAATACTCCTCCTCCAGTTATAAAATATGACTGTCAATTGATCAATTATGACACTCTTCGATCAATAACATTCTACCTGGCCATCCATTGGTTTACCATTAAATTTTTAAAGCACTTAATTTGCATAAACGGTCAATTTGAGAATTTTTAACCGCTGTTTATCACTCAATTTGGACTCAACAAGTACGGGATGTCCTTTAAGGCATAAATTTATTTAAGGCTAGCACTTAATCAGCATGATTCTTTTGGCGTTTGAGGAACTTTTATTAGAAAATGTCAATCCCAGGAGCCCAGGATTATGTCCAAAGGCGTCCAAAGGCGTCCAAAGGCTCTTTTTGAAAAAAAGATTAAAGATTTTTCTTCCAAATTCCCCCCAGGTCTGATCATAGCTGTTGAAAATGGAAATACCACAAAGGCCAAGAAGCTGCTGGTGACGACAGATGCTGATGTAAATAGGTAGGTGTAAATAGTAAAATTTGAGATGCCTTTAAATACCAATATCCTGAACCTAATTTTTCTCTCAAAAGTATTGCGACCGACAATTTTACCCTGCTCGAGATCGCTTCAATCCAAAGGAATCATGCAATGGTGAAGATCCTCCTGGAACACGGTGCAACCGAGAACCGTTACAGTAAGCTAGAGAGACTAATGAGCCTTGTTAAAGACTTTGAGGGCTCCTGAGGAAAATACCTAATATATTGATTGATTTGGAATTCCAGGGAACGAGTCGATTGAGGAGCAGTTAAATAACATGGTGTACGAGTCTGAGAAGAAATCTCAAGACCTAATGGCTATCCATACTAAAAGCATCAACTTTTGGAAACCTTTCTCCAAATCAGGTAGGACTTTCATTTGAAGTCTATAAAGTTATATACGGATAAATGAACAAATCACATTACACCTCTCATGAAATTTCGACAGCTTAAAGAGTTGGAGAAAGAGTTTCACTTTTGGGAGAAACGGAACAAAAGATTTCGGGATATGAAAAATGAATACTCTAAAATCCGTAAGTTCGGCCATATATGTAGTTCTAAGAATCTAAGGGCATTTTCGTGTAAAAGAAAAAGTAATTTAACTGTAAAAATTTACTCGCTGATTAGGGCCCCCTGATCCCCCTTCCTCAGCCACTCTGGAAGTAATCGGGGCTACATCAGTGCGAATAAGGTTCTCCGAATCTCTAGGGCCAAATAATTCCATTTGTACCAAATATAAAAGTAAGTGTGTAGGGATTTTTATGATAAGATCTCTTTAATCTTTATATGGGTGCACATTCCTTCCAGTTGAATGGAGCCAATATGAAAACTTTCCGCCAAATGATCCTTCGACAAGGCAAATGGAGATTGTAGACCTTAGGAAATTCGAGGTATGCCAAGTGAACACTTTAGGGGCCTTTAGGGGGAATTTAGATTTAAATTTTTAATTGAATTTCAGACACTTCTCACCGAATTTACATCCGGGCTTCGCCTTTACTTTAGGATAAGTTTGGGAAACTGTAAAGGTTATGGAGAGTATGCAAATACCACCCCATTCTCAGTTATTCCCTCAAGTAATCTTTGAAATTATACCTTAAAACATTACAATATCAGAGTATAAGATTAGATAATAAAATATTTATGTAAATATTTTAGCATGGCGGGACATTGACGGTAGAAAGGGAAGATATTTGGGTAAATCTGGAATATTCGAGCAGATTTCGAGCCAAGTCATCATCAGTAAAAAGCCAGAGAATACCCCAGAGATGAAGAGTGCAGCATATCTGTCTGGAAAATGGTATATTTCTATATATTTCATGAGCACATTTAACCTTAAGGTATTGTATAAATAAATAGTGGAGTAGATGTACCTTCTCCCGCATCAAATCTTCAAAAGAAGAACCAAAAAATTATATCCATAAAACAACTATTTGCTGGTGCTCCCAAATTCCAAAAAAATCTTAAAAGGTGTGTTTTTTTACATTTTCTTTGATATTTCTATCTAATACCACAAAGGAATATCATCATTCATGCCATATTAAATTACATTTCCTTCTCAGGGGTGTATTTCTCGTGTGCATCATTTATTCTGAAGATAAACTACTCATGACATCCGAAGAATTTCTACCCGCCATTGAAATTGACGAAGATTTCCCTTCTTCCCTCAACAATGACTTCCATTGGCTTCTAAAGGTTTGTAATTTCATATTAGAATAAATATTCGTAGAATTTATATGGGGAAATGCGCTTCAAAAACAAAACTTTCTGGGAAATATTTTATTCCAAGCAATTGGACAAAAATTAAGTTATGAAAGGGGTTAATCAAGACGGGGGTATAATTACGAGTGATTCCGGACTGGGACAATACTATTTCATTAGTATGGATAGTCTATAATGGACATTTCCATATAATACTACTACAGAATCAGATCTTATACGATAAAACATATTTTGTTTGATGGGTTAGGTCTCTTGGGAGGATGTCAAGAGATTTCGGCAAGACATGGAAAAATCCGGGAGTGCTTCAGCATTTCATTTCCGCTTAAAACTCCTCCAAGCTGTATTCAATATGCAGGTAAATTCAAATAGAATTAACTTTTAAGGATATCCTAATTTTAAGACCTAATCAAATCTCCTAATTTCCCAGAATGCATTGGGGATTGTGGATTTGGGACATCTTTATTATAAGACGATGAAAGATAAGAAGAATGGTGTGGCAGCAATAAGCACTATCAAATATATGAGGTCAACCAAACATATATCTTCGCTCAATGTCCGTTGGGTCCCCATCTCTAAAGTCGGAGGAAAAAAGTCAAATGAGGATTTCTCCGATTCTTTGACAAATTCAATTCAAGTAAGTGTTTTTTCTTACATGCGAGATGCAAATTTTAATTTTTAATAATGCGGAATATGAGAATTGCAATTACTAAATTGTTTTTCCCCCTCCAGGACCAAATCCTTTACCATCAAGTGAGCAATATCCCTCTCACAAAGGGACTTTATTTGGGTTACCTCCGCCTTAGCTCCTCTGTAGGACTCTCTAAAGGTTTTGGTCTCAAAAAAGACTCCAAACTTTCTTCCACATTCAAAGATTAGAGACAACCCCAATGTCTCCAGGTTAAAACTTTTTTTCTACTACTACCTACCTACTTCTTCTTATTTCTTTCTTATTAGACAACTTTTATTTCCCCCCATTCTTTAAAAATAAATTTACTAGCTCCATTCCCAAAGTCTAAATTAACCTCCATTCGAAAACAAAAAAAAACTTTTTCTTTCTATTCGGAAGCATCCACTCTCCAGTCCTCCTTGAAGCCTCCTTATTTATTTTTCATGAACAAGACTTTTTTAAGTTACTCCAATTACTCATACAATATCAACCCAAACTCTCTAATGCATCCCTATTACCTAGAGTCCTCCACCACCACCACTACCTTTGATATATTTAATATTTATTTTGAACAAAAAAAAGTTTGGGGGAAAGGGGCTTTCAAGTTGACGAGACGCGCATTTTTATCCATCTCATTTCCCCTATTTATTTTACTTACAATATAGGTCATAGGCATGCTAATCCTAACTGTATCTTACGTAGAATAAGTAGAATGGATGACTTTATTCAATTTCTAATCCGGCCATATGCCAGAAAAATAATTTAAATATATTTGAACCCCCACTCTAGTGAAGAATGGATGTTTATTCAAAAAATAATCAAGTCAAAATCCCTGGACTCGTTAAACTTTGTGGCGGAAGAAGAAAATACAGCTCTTGGAATTAGTTCCTCTGAAGACGGAAATAGC
>JAAZTK010002047.1:0-12119 GCA_036507255.1 Megalothorax incertus
AATATTTGAAGGGGATTCGTCAAAAATTAGGGTTTGGGCCGGATAGCCCAAACCCTATCCTTATCCGGTACCCTCCTGTTTCTCTAAAAATGCCAAAATATGCATATAAAATATTTGGTAAAATTGTTCAAGTTTTTCAAATCTAAAGCTGGAAAGTTCATGCATATACAATAGAATGCCATTTTTATGCACATATATATGCATATAAAAATGCCAAAATATGCATATAAACATGCATATAAAACTCAATAATATCTAGTGCTTGTCAGATTTTATTGCATTTTTACGATCAAATTTTGAAATTTTCTAAAAATATTTTGTGTATTTTAAATAATTTCAATGTTTGTAAAATTTTATTGGACAATGAAAGCAATTTTTATGCCTCAAATTTAATTTTTTAAGATTTTTTCATAAATCTTTCGAAATTTTTTTTTTTGAAAAATTAAATTATTATCAAAAATTATGTCAAAAAACCCCATTTTCGCCTATTTTCCCTAAATATGCACATAAAATGCAAATATACATGTAATATGTACATAGACCCGAAATATGCATATATATGCATATAAACTTTTCGCTAAATCCACTAATTTTTGAATATCAGAAGTTTTCCCAAAGTTTGGGAGAGTTTGAAGAAATATGCATTTTGTGCATGTGCATGAACTTTGCAGCTCTAGTCATATTTTTCCAACATTTTTTTTCTTGATTGAAAAAGTATGGATATGAATATTAAGCATAAATTCTTGGGCCCTTATGCCTCCATATTATATAACCTGAATTTTTTTTCAAGATGTATCGGAGACTCTGGATCACCTATCGTCTGTAATAAGGGTTCGTCTTCGGAGAATATTTGTGGCATATTTTCTTGGACCATTGAGGGCAATTGCGGAAATCCATCTTACCCATCAGTATTCGCAAATGTTGCACATTATTCAAATTGGATCCTCGACAATAGTGCTGTGGTCGAGAACAATACAATTTTATATCCTTGTATTTATTAAAAATTTAAATCAATTACTTATGGGAATTTTTTTAAATAATTTTTTTATATTTTATTAATTTTATTAAAAATTTATTTGAAATATTTATTAATATAAAATTATTCAATATAAATTTATTATTTTTAAAAATATTTATATATAAATGCTCAATCCTTATTAGGATTTAATACTTCTTTCAGAGTATCAATAATCTCATTGACATCAAAAGGCGGTGGATTCCCCGAGATGGCGCTCTCCATTCGCTCTTCCCTCACGCATTTCTTCCTTAGGATATATACAAGTTTGACGAGATTTGGCGTCCCTTGAGAAAAATGCTGTTCTTTGTCCTTAAATTCCTCAGAGGTGAATCCAAATGACGCCATCTGGTCTAGAAGGTGGTAAAGATACCCTAGAGGGAGCCAATCTTCAAGGGTATCCTTTGACCTCCAAATTATTTGCTTGAGGGCGGGATTTAGTAAGAATTCCGGGGATTGAAGAGATAATTTTGGGAATATTGTGTTCTGGAATTCTGGGGAAGCATTTCCGAATTTTATCAGATGAATTTGAGCTTCTTGATGATAGATGGCGTGCTTTGGCACACTTGTAGGTTCGTTAGCATTCTTGGATTTGGATGAATCCTCAGGAAAGTAAAGGATATTCACTCTGAAATATATATTAATTATTTTAATTTAAAATATTAAAAAAATAAAATATAAATATATTTGGAATTTTTTGGAAATAGATATATCAAAAAAAATGATCCTGGGTGCACAAAATTAAAAAAATCGGGCTTAAATTTTTAAAAAATCAATCCAGGTTTTACAAATCTTAAATTGATTTAAAATTGACATTTTTTTTCAAAAAAAGACAAATTTTTTAAAAATCTTAAATTTTATCTTGAAATTTTTTATCAAAAATTTTATTAAATTATTTTAACTTACTCGAGAATTAAATTGTCCATTTTGCCGATTATTTCTGTATATTTTTTCAATCGCGAATTAAAACAAATGGATGTATTTTTAAAATGATTTTGTTCACAATTTGTATATTGGGTTAATTATATATTGTTTTTATCAAAACCACTTCCTTTCTTCCAATGAATTTCTTCGAACGAGAGGAGTTTAAATATACATATCAAACAGGTCAGCTTGGTTATAAATGGAATATCTTTTATAACATGGCTTTAAAAAACAAAATGTGTATAAAAAGATAGGGAAGTAATACCTAATATACGATATATACGATTATGATTAAATATTTTAGATATGTTTTTCGGGAAATAATCCTTCAATTCGATTTATCTACACACAAGAATAAACCAAAGATTAATAAAAGCTGCAGTAATAAATAAAAAGCAAATGTAGATAAAAAATAAGATTTATCTTTTGATTTTTTGCCTGTTAAATAAATAAATTCATCTTGCACAAGTACAACAATACCATCAAGGTCTAAATGGACCTAATGGGAGGAATCTTTAAAAGGAGATGATTGAGAACTCGTGCTTTAAAGCTTAAGGATTTAAGGAAGATATTCCAAATTGGTATAATGAGAAAGTGCCGAAAAAGCCTTGAGGTGATAATGACCCAATCCTTTTATAAATACCTACAACAATTGAGTGTGGGAGGAATTAATTTATGAAATACATATTCACGATGGATCCATTAATAAATATATATTCTTTTAAATATATCTATGTAGTAAATAGGTAAAAGTATATAATGAATTTTATAATATCCATAATTAATTTAGAACTGGCAATCGTATTAAAATATGCTTTTTAAATATGCTATTTATTTTTTTTGCCCAATAATGATTAATGAGGTAGTTTAGAATGAAATGAACACAAAATTTTAAATTTAAATAAATCAAAAAAATAGAATAGAATTCTGATGTCGCAAGGAAAAACAAGAATGATAATTTCATCAACATGCTTTGGCATCCTCAGCTGCCGCACTATAAAATATTAATTAAAAATAAATAAATAAATAAATAAAATAAAAAATAAAAAATAAATAAAATTTTATTTAAAATTGTGTTTTGAACCAGCAGGTTGGATAATGAGGGTGGGCAGGATCTGGGGGAGCACTGGTACACATATGATTTGTAGCCATTACAGCACATCCACTTGGAGTTAGATTCAAATCTGGGTGGAAATAGATATTTTAATATTTTATTAATTAACTGATATATATTAAAAATTAACCTGGTTTGCAATGCAATTTTGTGCATTGGAAATGGCATCCACTTTGATATTTATGGCCATCTGTGCCACAATGAGCCAACGGAGGAACCATTAATATTGGACAACCATCCATGCAGGCTTCAAAGAGTGGAAAGCAGTTTGCTAATTTTTATTTAAACATTTTAAAAAATCATTTTATATATTTTTAAGATAATTTTTTTAAAAGTTTCAAATTTTATAAAATCATTGTCAAAAATATTACAAGGAATTTCATTTTCAGGTTCATTTTGTCCAGGCCGGAAAAAGTCTAAAAAACAAAATAATTTTAAAAATTAAAATAATTAAAATTGAAATATTTACTGAATAATTTAAAATTCCAAGATAGATTTGAGTTTGAAATTTCAACTAAAATAAAAATTAAATAATCATATGATCTTTTTTAATAAATTTATTAAATTATTATTTAATAAAATTATTTAATTATTTTAGAAAAAAATCAAAAGATTGTTTGAAGATGTATCAATCTCTCGGGCCGCCTATAAATTAAAAATAAAAATTAATAAAATATTTTTTGAAATAACTATTTTTTTACAATTCCGGAGAATACAATGAAGAAAAATTCAAAAATTAACATAATCATTTTGTTAGGTTTGGATTTAAAAATTTATGAATAAATCAAGGCTAAAATCTAAAGCCCGCTTTTATATCCAAAATTTTATTTACGAAAAATAATTTTTGCCTATTGTATTATACAGATCTGACTATTTATTTAGCAAATTATATTATTACAATAATAGTTTGGTTTAATGTGCGTCAATTTTTATCTTTTTTAATAGAAACACTTGTGTAAATAGTATCTTAATTAACATACACTATTACGCACTAATCTGATTCCTGCTCTAGAAATTCCATTACAAATTTCTAATATATATTTACAAAAATAAAATAAATAATAAAATAAATTATAAAATATATTAATAAAATTATTTCCTATTTTAAAAATATAATTTAAAATTCTGATAAAATAACTACCCAAATTAAATATTAATATTTCACCCACAAATATAATCAAACAAATACAAATTCCAATTAGGAAAGTAATAAATAGGGAAATAATATTAGAAAACAATTTTTGTGGTATAAATCCGCCATCATGAAAAGTATGATTTGAATTAAAAATTAATTTATAATTTTTCATATCCCATTTTTCATCATTTTTAATATTCCCAATTAGTTGAGGAATTCCGCTTTCAAATAATTTATTAAACTGATATTTTATAAAATATTCTGGCAATTCAATTAATCGAACTCCTTGATATTGTCCCATAAAAGGGCTTGACCCGAACTCAACCTCAATTTTTTCATAATTCAGGAAATATTTTTTTAAACTATTTATTCTTAAAGAATCAGAGAGTAAAAGTGAATTCTCGCATTTTAAAAATTCATTCAAATATTTTGATTTTTTCGGGCCAGTTTTATATAAATAATATACTTTTAAATAGGTCTTTATTAATAAACTTGCAGCCTGATTTTGAGATTTATATTGGAAAATAATCATTGGACAATAAAATAATTTGTTAAATTGACTCAATGAACATTCTATACCCTCGTAATATTCTAAATTCTGCGCATCAAAATAATCTCTACAATATTCGAAACATTCTTCAAAATTATCAAATTTTTTAATTGGTGGTAATTTTATTGAATAAATTCCCAAATTTAATTGATTTATATAGTTTTCTATATAAAAACCTCCCTTATTTAAATCAAAATCATAAATTGTATAATTATGCTCATTAAATTCCGTTAAATTCCGGTAGAAGACGCTCCTGAGTGGCGCTAATAAGTTAGTGGTAACAATAGAATTATATCCATTAAAGATGATAATTCCTGCGACGAATCCCCAGGCTAAAAACAGGGATCTCGAAGCGCGAGAATTTAAAATGCAACTTAGATTTGAATCTTGGCTTACAAGTGGCGCCCAAACACCCAATATTATAAAACTCCCTCTGGCGGGAGTTTCATTCGTTAGGAAATATAATAGGAAAATTAGACTAAATCCTGCCCCTATTGTAAAGTATAGGGTGGCTTTATCGAATGGATCTAGTAATGAAGAAGGGTTTAAATGATTCCGCGAGATGGGGGAACAAGTTATGTAATTCTTCTCAATGTACCCCAAAGGAACATATTCTATTGAATCGTAAAGGTCATAATCTTCATAATTGGGTTGATAGTGATCAATTCTTCTACCACTTCGTAATTCAAATCCATTTGTTGTTGTTTCATTGAGGAAATTGCAAATAATTTGATAAATGTGTACAATTTTTGAAATATTTTTATTTGAAAAACTATTTCCCCTTGGGCCATGAATTGTGGGAATAAGTAATTTATTTATATTCAATTCTATTCCACCAAAATCCCAAAATTCAATTAAATTCAAATTAATTATTCTCATTGACTTATATTCATCGATACTCTTCCTACATGTGGATATATGGCAAATAAGGAGGATATTTTTAATAATACTATAATATTTTGCAATCAATACATAAATAGTAATAATTTTATATTGATCCGCGACTGAATTTATATTTTTATAAAAAACAAGAAATACATATTTCTTTTTTGGTTTATCCTCAAATTGTTCCAAATCCAAATTATTTGTTAATAAATATAGTTCCTTTTTATCCCACTGGTTGTGTTTTTTTTCAAAAGAATATCGATAAAAATTGTTCACATTATAACTCAAAATGACGTTTAAAAATCCAGAATTTTTTCTTAAAGTAGGATATTCGTCCTCAAAATGATAATAATATTTATTCAAATTATTATAATAAAAGAATGGGTAAGGAATAGACCAGAAATTAAAAGGGATTGGGGACAATATTTCAATAGAAGAATTGGGGAAATTCTGAGCAAAATCATTCAGATTTATAAAATTTAATTGGCTTTGAATTTGATGAAAAAATGGAAAAATAATTAAAAAATTGAATGTTAATATAATTTTTGAGAATTTCTCCATTCAAATCGTATTAAATATTTTTTTTAAATGTTCAAAATTAGATCAATTTTTTCGAATGTGGAGAAATTATTATACCGAAAGACATTTGATAATAAATTGCATATAATATTACTTATAATTTTGGGGAAAGGAATTATACAATTTCAAGGTGATTTAAAATATTCCAAATAAAATGGGTAAACCGTGTAGAAAGCCCCTTCTCTATTCAGTTAATGTTTAAATTGATTTTTTTCAATATCCGTATATTCCACGCCAAAATTTAAATTTACTCCCAAAATTCAAATATCCCGCCAAAATTTAAATTTACCCCAAAATTCAAATATCCCGCCAAAAATTCAAATTTCCCGCCAAAATTCAAATTTCCCGTCCAGATTCAAATTTCCCGCCCACACCCAATCCCAAATTCCGGCATTTTGATTTTTTCGCCCCATAAGAATGCATTACGGTGAAAATCTCAAAAATTCAAATTTCCCGCGCCCTTTGACCTTTGACCTCCATTTTCGAAATTGAACTATGAGAGGTCATAGGGGTCATGTGTGCCAAGTTTGAAGTCAATCGGGTAAGACGTTCAAGAGTTAGAGTGATGACGGACGGACAGACGGACGGACGGACATACCAAAAACTTTAGCCCGTTTTTTTCTTGAATTGAGAGAACGGGCTAAAAACATTTTAATGAGCAACAATTATTAATAATATCGATAATGATTTGTCCTCAATTAATTTGTATTTGACCAAAACACTTGTGATTTTTTTGCAAACTAGAATTATATACCTATTACTTATAAATCGTATATATAGTAGATATTCAATTTAATTTAATTGGAACCTCGATGTCAAAATAATTCAAAATAATTGCTTAGAATTATGTAAATACATACAATCGTATTACATATTAAAGCTTTTAATTGGGGAGTCCTTATAAGTATACTACATAGGTACATATATTAAGATTAGGTTTTTGATATTAAAGAATAATTAATATACTACCTTTCTTATGGCGTCCCCTAAAATTATATTGTATTAATTATATTCATTATGAAATATCCTGACTTTCCATTCTAATGGAAAGCAATTAATGCAGGCAAGATTGCAGAATTTTTTTTTAAATATTTTTTTCCAAAAATATTTGATATATTTTGCATAAGGTATTATGAGATATTTTGAATGCATATTTATGGAATTTTCTAAATTGATTTTTAAATATGCTATTTATTTCCTTGTCCAATAATGAGGTAGTTTAGAATGAAGAATGATGAAATGAACACAAAAAATTTAAATTGAAATAAATCTAAAAAATAAGGAATGGAATTCTGGTGTAGCAAGGAAATGTTTTTTTGGATGAATGGTACTTAATAAATTCATCAACATGCTTTGGCATCTTCAGCTGTCGCACTATATAAAATAATTAATTAATTAATATCAAAATACCATTGAATATTTTTTTTCGAACCAGCAGGATGGATATTGAGGATGACCAGGATCTGGCGGAGGGATGGTACATTGATTATTTCTAGCCGCAAGGCCACAACCATTTGGAATTAGCAGATCTAATGAAAATAGATATTTAAAAATTTTATTATTTTTCTGAAATGGAATCAAAATTTACCTGGTTTGCAATGCTGTTTCGTGCATTGGAAATGACAGCCACTTTGATATTTATTCATTAATAAAATATAAAAATAAAAGGCATTTTGTAATAATATTTTTTCTTATACAATACATCATCAGAAAAATATTCATAAACAAAAACATTATATTTTTCACTATTTCTGAATTTGTTCTGCGAATTCATTTAATAATGATTCATGTAGGATAATACTTATATAGATATTAAGAATTGTCAAATAACATATTCTCGTATATTTATTAAAATTGAAATTTTTCTTACTATTATACATATTTAATATGGAGGAAATTGTGAACCAAATATTGATGATTAAATATATGACTCAAATACAATGCAATCCATAGCTTATTACGGTATATTTATTTCTTAGAAATGGAATTATTTTGGTTCATATATTTGTAGGTATATTGGTATAATATCAATTTATTTATAAGACTTGTTCAAAGTTTATCACAAAATAAACAATTATATTTGTTCAAAACCATATTATATTACAATATATGTATTTCAAAAAGTTATTATTTTAAATATTATATCTACACTTATCTTAAACTTTATTATATTCCTATATAAAATCATGTTTTGTGAAGAGTTTTGCCCTATCTAATATTATACATTCCTTTGATTTCCCTATATAAAATGAGTTGAGTCATAAAATTCCAAGCTAAGACCATATCCTGTGTAAACATGTTCAGATATTAATCCTTGACACAATATATCCATTTATAACCTCCATATAGCCTTATATAGGATATATATTTGTCTTATCTGCTGAGACAATCAGATTTATAAAAATTCCCCGTCTGAAACTCACTCTTAAAACCATCCTATTCATTCCCATATTATCCCATTACATTCCACAACCTACAAAATAAAATATAGCTTAACCAAGTCCCTTTAAAATCCCAAAATCCCACTAAAAATTCCAAAATGTACTTCAAAATCACTTCAATTCTACCAATTTTGACATTTTTTATATTTCTACATTCTTCTCAAGGGCTATCGACCCATCGGAGGTCTTCAAATCAATTCATTGTGTCATATTTCGAACCTGAGGTCACTACCCCTTCGATTGACACGCTTCTCTGCCTCAAAGATCAGAAATTCGTGAGTTTAGAGGTGAGATTCATTAGATTTTTGTCATTTTGTGAATTTAAATTAATATTTTTTGAATAGTCAAGCTCAAAACATTGCGTGGAACGAGTTGTCCTTGAACATGTATTCAAAATCCATCATTTCATCTCGCATAAGGATTTTAAGGGACTCTCTGGCTATTTTTGCGACCCTTCGAGTATCAGACCGAAATTGGTGGAATGTATTGGGGGGCTAAAGGATTTTGTAAAGGGCTGTTCGGGTAAGTTAATTTCTGGCCAAATTATAGGTAAATTTTATTGAAAAATCCTGAGTATGCCAATAAATGGTGAAAAATTCCAAATTTTTCAGAGAAATTTTGCCAAATTTTATAGAAATATTTAAAAATGTGAGATTTAAAGTATTGCCTGGTTTCTCAGGAATGGAAAGAAAGGGGTCTACCGGATTTGACCCATTTTTCGAGATTTTTTTAAAAAAAATTTTGCTATTTTTCTCAGCAAATTATGATAAATTCTGCAAATATAAAAAAATGGTATTTTTTCAGAAATTTTGAAAAAATTACAAAATAAAATACATAAAAATAATATTTAAAATGAACAAAAAATACAATTTTTAAGAATATTTTCAAAATGTTTTTGCACCGATTGTTATTTTTTTAAAAAATATTTTTCAGCTTATGGTACAAAAGTGAGTCAAATGGAGGATATAACACTGGGGTTCTTGTGTGCAAACGGCCCATTTGGGAAATCCAACTTGCAAGGTTTTAATCAGCTTAAATAATTAGATTTTTTTTTATTTAATTCTTAATTAAATTGGCTATTTTATTTAATAGTGATTTTGGAATATGATGACAAATTTGGAGCTGCCTGTGTTGAGAGCTTCCCAAAAATCCTCGAGGCTTGGGCTCGATCTCCGAATTTTTCTGGGGATTATTGCAAGTAAATTTAAATAATGATAAATAATAATAATTTAAATAATAATAATTTATATAATGTAAATATCATAAAATTTTAATTAATTTATAGGGATCTTGATGCTGGATTTGCTCAAATTGAAGGGAAATGCAAAGGAAAGGATTTAAATGATATCCTAGCTAAATTGAATGCTCTCGCTAAAACCAAACAATGCCCAAACTGAATGCCACAATTTTTTTAAATTAAGTTTTCCAATAATCTAAGATTATTGTATTATTTACTATATTTTAATAGGACGTAAAGTACTTTTCATTGCCTTTTTTAATGAATATTAAAAATACTTTTTATTTAAGCTTATGATTTTTCACCATATTTGAATATCGATATCATATCAATAATTGACCAATATTGATATAGATTATTAATTAATTCCATGCCCTAAATTACTAAACAAATAATTTAAATTGCGATTGATTATTTGATAAATTTTATAAATTTTATGATTAATATTTTGTTTTTCAAAATACTACATAAGCGATTGATGATTTTAAATACAAATAAAAAATAATTTTATCAAAAATCAATTAAAATATATAGGTAAATTAAAAGGAAAATACGCGGATATTTGCAAAATTGAGGATATTTTATTTCCTTATAATTTATTGTTTGATTTATTGTGTAATTTCCTAGAAAAAATAGTATAAAATCCAATGCACTCTTAAATTTAAAAAAATAGAAACTTTATTAATTTCTCTTGGTGAAAAAATATTAATTTTTATTCCAAAATGAAGCATTTTGTAATAATATTTTTCTCTATATTTATTTTGGGGTCAAGTTTTGCCTCAAATCCTCTGGCCTTGGGTCAATTTCAATTTGGAAGACTTTGGGCATTATCTGGGGCAAATTCTACTTTCATTGAGTTAACGTGTTCTGATCCTGATAACCCCGAATACGGAAAACTTCAGGTGATGATATAAAATTTAAAAAAATATTTTTAAAAATACAAAATATTTTTTCAATGCAGGAAAATGCATTTTCCTGTATATTGTCCGTATTTTTGAGATATGATGAAGAATACTCGAAGTGAAAGCAAATGGGTGCAAAATCGAGCTTTATAAATTTGTTTCGGAATGTTCTGAATTTGGGGCAGAATTCATAAAATACGTGGAATTTAATTATTATTTATTTATATTTTTAAAAATTAATAATTAAATTATTTATTTAAAATGGAAAGGGATATGGCCAATTATTTTCAAGAAGTTAAGGAAGCCTGTACCGAAACTGTCTATAATGACATTATACAAGATTTTGGAGTCAAAGTCCTTCAAAGGCAATGCGGAAATGAAATTATGTATTAATATTGTTAAAAAAATCATCTTTAATTTAATTTAATTTTAAATTTGATTTATTTTAATTAAGTACATAGGATATTATATTTTATAATTTGTATTACATTAATATTAAAATATATTAAAAAATATAAAATATTCCATAAATCTACTAATATTTTGAAAGAACACAAATTGTTGAAATATTTCCAAATAAAATTCTGTCGATTTTTCTCGCCCTAAAATTTAGAAATAAGCTTATACATAGTTAGGTATAACATGTTTATATGTCAATAAGGTAAACATATTATCTAAATATTTCTATAAAAAATTATACTAATATTAATTTGGGCAATAGGAAATATGCATGTAATATATTTTTGTATATTTGTATATTTTTTGTCCCTAATTAATTAAATATCAAGCTTTAAACACATTTATTTGCTATAAGATAACAAAAACATTAAATATAAATCCCAATTGAGTCAAAACTAATTTATGATAATGAAAAATTATTTATATTATTATTTTAGGCATTAGCTCTATCCGATTTGTAATAACTTTTTGTCAATTTGTCAGTAAATCTACCCGGAAATAATTGCACTTCATTTGATGAATTAATCATAAAATGAAAACGATTAAATATTCCCTATTTAATTTCCTGATTATTTTGTGGTAAATTCAAATAGGAATTTCCTTTAAAAATATTGTATAAAACCCCTGAAAATATTTGTTTTATAATAAC
Source organism: Megalothorax incertus (assembly GCA_036507255.1). Lineage (NCBI taxonomy): Eukaryota > Metazoa > Arthropoda > Collembola > Neelipleona > Neelidae > Megalothorax > Megalothorax incertus. The sequence continues at coordinate 11,891 of JAAZTK010002047.1, forward strand.
CAAAAAAACATTTGTCAAATTTTTTTCTACATAATTTTTTAAATTAAATATAAAATTACTGATAATTTCCCAAAATGAAACAATGTTTTATTATTATTTTTCTGGGGTCAATTTTTGGGTCAAATGCTCAGACTCTGTATCCCTTTCAAGGGGGGGATTTTTTGGTCATTTTCTGGGGTAAAATCCGATAATTCTTCCGGTTTTTCTGAATTAATTTGTGCTGATAATT
>JAAZTK010002048.1:0-12118 GCA_036507255.1 Megalothorax incertus
AAAGTCGGAGGAGGGGTCCGCCGGAAGTGAGTACCGGAGGACGATGGGGCCCAGGAGCGATTTTGTTCGGAGGATCCTATCCGAAGTGCCTTTGGTGGACGGGTGAGTGGACATTTTAGCAGCTCCAAATCCCTAAATCCGCTAAATGTTCAAATCCTTGCAATTTAACCCGGATTTTGGCGTTTAAAATTTAAAATCCGGGGATTTTACAGCACAAATCCCGTGAATATTTCAGGGGGAAATGTCAACATATGCCAACTAATGGGCTTAAAACTTTGTGAACATGTTAAACACGGCTCCTTATTTATTTTGTGACATCAAAGAGAACTCGTGGGAATTATTTGCATTGCAATATCACTCCGAATCCCAACCGGGGGCTCAATAATCCTCATCCAGAGCTCGATATCGGCATTTTTTCGGGACTTGCCACAAGCTATCGTACAAAGGCCTGAGTCAATCAGTAAATGTTATTACTTATCATTTATCCTCGGCTTTTTTTATGGCCTAACTGGTACAATGAAAAGCTTTCAACAACTCCCTTTTATTTCAACCCAACCGTCTTTTGATTCCGAGAAATATAAATCCTGATATGGGCTCGGATAAATACAAAAAATAGCCAGACAAATCTCCAGAATTTCAGATTGGGGGCAAAAAGCTTTTTATTCAAATTCCCGTGTTTTATTTTTTTTTAAAATCATATAAATTTTATAATACACTCAAGGGTTTTATGACTCCCTCCAATAAACCCTCGGATCATTTCGGCCACTTCCACTACCTGCTTTTTACCGGGCTTTTTACCCGCTTTCTTCTCCGTTTTTACGTGATTTGTATTGTTTTTTTTATCTATTTTTAATACAATCCTTGAAAAAATGATGCGAATCCGAGTGGAAACCCTCCATAACTCTCCCCCATTAATTGTTTCGCATTTTGACCTATTTGGTTTTGGCACTTTTGAACTTTTTCCCATGTAATACTACGAGATTATAGCTGTATATAGTACTTAACTATGTCGAAATCAAGTTGTAAAAGTGTACAATAAATATCGGGGGGCCGTTCTCCGATTAGTTTTTTGAGCAATTTAATAATAAAAAACTTTTCGGTCTCAGATTTCTTCACAACTCAACTTTTTCCCATTTCCCATTAGCAGCTACTCCTAGCTAGCTTAGCTAACCCTTGAAACTCGGAATTCCAAAGTCTCAAGATCTCAAAAACGGCGTTTTTTTTAAAAGAAATAGTCGCTAGATTCCTGGAAGTGTTTCCAGTTGAAAGGGCATTTCTTTTCTAGTCAGTGACTGTGAGGGGAGGGGAGGAACCTGATCTCTTAAGAATTCAAATTAACCCAGGGTGAATAGGTGGGTGGGTGGGTGGGGAATGCGGAGTGAATGTGAATTGCAGACTCATATATTCAAATATACTAAGTATTTCTGACAACTTTTACTCCTCCGACTTAAGTTTTAACCCTATGTTTGTAAGAGTAAACTCCAGGAGGAATCTGGAAGAATGACCTAGTCTTATTTAAATATTAGATAACCAAACTTGTCACTGGAATTTCAAACCCTGAATTCTCCCCAGCGTTTTTCCGGGGTTTTTTACCAATCCTACCCGGGTTTTTTTATAATAGATAATTCCTTGCTACAATGCTTTTAGAGAACCCTGGTCATCGGGATTTGTGTCCAATAAATTTCGAAACTTGTCCAAAAATGTCCAAACTCTTTCCCTTTTGCGATGAAAGATATAGTTTTTAATTAATTTTATTTTTTGCTCTCTTTGCTGCCTTCTGGACGGCCAGACACAATGGTAAAAATCTTTAAATAACCCTCAAGTGCATTTAATTGAACCTAATTTTGTTTGGTGGTGTCAGATTTGGCGTGGAACCTTCGGAAATTCCTCCAGAACCAATTGCTTTCTTTCAATTTCGACTCGGATTTACGGCAGGTAGTCCAAATTATTTTTTAAAAGTTTAAATTGAGGTTAAAATTACTTAAATCACGTACACACAAGTTCTACTTGGAGTACTCTAATCCTAAGTGCTTGGGTGTTTGTTCTTCCACTCTTTTATTGAATGGTTACCTCCTCCTCCTCCTCAGTCCTTAGTCCTCAGGAGTAAGGAAGAGAAAGTAGTAGGGTACCTACTTTTTTTTTAAAAAAAAAAAAACTTTTTCCCCCAAAGTTTGTATCCCTTCATTTCCAGCCAGTTCCTCGAGGTTCCTCGGGGTTCGTGGATGTCTTGAAGGAAACACTTTGGTCTTTAGCCCAATTGAGCTTGCAATTCTGAGGTTTATTCCTAATGGTATAATAGCCCCAAGCCTTTCAATACTTTCTAACTCTATTTTAGAAATAAAGAAATGTACCCCTTTAAGGCCATTGCCAAACTATTTGGGAAGTGGGAACTATTGGCCAAACAAATCTAACATTTCCAGGATCCAGGAAATTTCTTATTTGTTAAAGTGCGTACTATTCATTTGTACTATTCATTTGTAGCTGGAGCCGTTTGCAGGGTCAACCTGGTCCCAGACTGACCTTCTCCGAATGCGACAAGGGGGGATTGGAGCTCAGGTATTCCCCAAATTACATTTTAATGGGATTTATTGTATATGGGATTTTGTATTTCCAGTTATGGTCTGCATATGTCCCATGCTCTGCTCAACACTTGGTAATTAATGCTAATTAAATTGAGTTTGAAATTAATTTAGAGTCAATTACCCCCCTTAAGGATGCCGTTCAAATTGCACTGGAACAAATTGATGTACTTCGAAGGCTTGTCAATAAGTATCCAAATGACCTCAAACTTGTATCAAGCCTCAAAGGTGAGCGTTAGAATCAACCTAACAATATTACTGGACTAGTATCAGATCGGGTAGATTTGATAATCCGATTCGGATCTCCGATTAACGCTCATTTAGCCAGGAATTGCGAGATTTCTTGAAAAAACCCGAACAAAATCCGATTTTATAAGTATTCAGGATCAGATTATTCAGAAACCTATCTAGGGTCCGGAAACAGATACCGGGTTACTTGAGAATACCTGACTCAGGTATTGGTCCTAAATATCTGATCAGGTACCCTTATACCTGACCCAGGTAGCGAATTTCATAAAAATTTTAGACTTTATATCACGTGACTTTTATTTTAACCCCGCGTGTACCTTACGTGACCTTGGTTTTAACACCACGTGCACCTTTCGTGACTTTGGTAGTAATACCGCGTGTCTCACGTGATTTTCCTCGCGTGATTTGGGTTATAAATCCGCGTGTATCTCACGTAACCCTCGTGTATCTCACGTGACTTTGATTTTAGACCCGTGTGTATCTCACGCGACTTTAGTTGTAACCCACGTGTATCTTACGTGATTTTAGTTGCCCCCAGCGTGTATCTTGCGTGATTTTGTTTATACCCTTGCGTGCATCTCACGTATCTCACGTGATTTTGGTTCAATACACGTGTATCTCACGTGACTTTGGTTAAAACCGCGTGTATCTCACGTTATTTTGGTTATAACCCGCGTGTATTTAACGTGATTTTGTTTATAACCCCGCGTGTAACTCACGTGACTTTGGTTTTTACAAGCCTCGTGAATAATTCGCATTTCTACTATCTGTATTTCTACTATCTACATTTCTCTAAATATAATTCAATTCTACAATATTATTTTTAAAAATTTCTTACTTTTTTTGTACAAAAATTCAATATTCTTAATATATCTTGATTAAAATATTCATATTCATTTGCATAAATGCTTCAAAATTCATTAATAAAATATAATTAATGTGTACGCTTACAAACGAATAAGCCAAGTCTCCCTTCTTACAAATTCGAGATAGACGGCGCTAAAGTTCAGCGCAGTAATGTATTAAGATAGGGAATTTAATTTTGATTAATTAATTTAAAATACTATAGAATTGACCTAGAGGTCTGAATTTTTTAGACAACGTATTTAAGACATACTACTTTATGAATGTGACCTTATTCGATGGTAATGGTACACAAATATTGCTTTAAATATGACGGGTACGGACGGGTATGAAATTTACCCACATTACCCGGGTTTGTATTGTACCCGGGTAATGAAATGTTGTACCCGGTACGTACCGGGTATACCCATCTTTCATCTTTACCTAGGCGGAAGGGACAGGCACACGGGATTTCCTTTCCCTGAAGGGCTGCTTTCTCGTCATCTTCCTATGATATTTCATTTTAAAATAATGTCTCGTATTGATCATTATTCCCCAAAATTGTTTATTTAATTCTAACCAAAGATTCTCCAGTAGGCGTTTCAGTATCATAATCCAGGATCTGCCCATCTGGATTCACTTTAACATCCCCTATAGCCTCCTTCCTTGATACTACCACATATGTCGTCGAAGTTCGGATAATTTTAAAAGCAGACCCAGGATTTGGTCCACCCTGGATTGCAGCCTCTTCATCATCATCAAGATCAGATCCGATGGGTTTCTTTGAAATTGGGTTCAGAAGCTGTCCATCAGGAGTAGTGAGGACCCCACCCGTTTCAAAATAGTTCTTGGGAGCGTTGTCATCATTGCCTTTGTCATCAGATGGTGCGATGCCCAGAGGTTTAACTCCCTCTGAGTTGGAATTATCTGGAGCTATTTTTACTTCACCACCACCAAGTCCTTTCCTTCCATGAGTTCTGTCCATCGAGACTTTCGAAGATGACTTTGTAGGACCCTCCTTCCAATCCAGCTTGGAAGTATCTCCATCTAGCGGAAATTTTTAAGGAAATTATTCCAAATTTTAAATCAATTTGCAAACCTGGGCCAACTTGAGCTTCATATTGTTTCTCTTGCGTTGTGACATTTGTTAGAGTTTCCGTTGATTCTGTCTCCCCGATATCTTTTTCATCAAATCCCAGGGTTCTTTTGGCCTTTTTTGAGGGCACATTCGCAGAATTCGCCCCATCCTAATAAAAATATGAACCAAAAAGTGAATATTTTGGGTCAATAAATATTTCGAAATTCGAATCTTAATTGGCTTAATAATAAGTTAATAAATTACCTGGATTATTGATAGGACACCCCAGGATATTAATAGCACCTTTAAAATCATATTTAATGTGCTAAACTAAAGCTCACATTGAACAGATCTTGACCTGTTCAAAGGAAGAAGATTTTACAGCTATTGTTTACATATGACCTCTTGGTTGATGATCTCATTCCCAATTCTAGACCTCAATCTCGAATATTTCGAGTGCAATTTCTTCCTGGAAAAATCCAGGAAGTGTTGTTTCTTACTAGTGCATAGTTCATTCACTTTGTTTATGTTAATTTTAATGATTTTTTTCTCGAAAAACAATCTTTTAGGACTCCTCCTCCGATTCCGAGTCTATTGGCCGCCAGTTTTCAACGGCAAGAATAAAAGAATATCCTTTCGGCTATTTAGATCGGATGGAGCTGATGGAATCGTGGTCGCTGTCATCAATCGCTACAATACTACAAATCCTTCGGGAAAGAAGCCTCCTAGTCGATGCATAATGCTTTCCAAAATGCAATGTCAATTCTAAGAACCTATAACTAATTCTAAATATGCCAAATGCAAACTTCCTATGCTATGTCTAAAACTTAAGTGATCGGTCAAATTCTAATAGTAATTAATAACAATTCTAAAATGCATTTTAAATATCTAAGAACAAATGGGCACAAAGATAGAATTTAATTAATATAGGTATTGACAAGAATTTATTTCATTTAAAGACAAAGAGACAAAAGTGACTTAATAATGACAATTTGAAAAAGTACAATTGATTTTAAAAATGACAAAATTTGATACACAAAAGACAAGTACAAATTTTAAGTAGGCAATTAATTAAGCTAGCAAGTGGCATCAATAACGAAGGGTGGTAGGGGTTCCGATAGCATTCCGGACTCGTCGGTAGCCAAAGCCTTTGTCATTGTTATCCAACTGCAATTACAAAGAAATACAAGATTTAATTTGCATTAAAATTAAAGGGGATTATTTGGAATTTGGATCATTTGCACTAATTATGAATTAATTAATTCAAATTTCAAATTACCTGAGGACAATACTTGCGGGTGTGTGCTTGGGGTCCAGTAGCTCCACAGAGTTCGCAACGATACTTGAAGAGGATGGGACAGATGATGCGGCCCTGGATGTCCTTCATCTTGTGACTCGTGAACACCTCCACAGGCTCCTTGTTCGAGTAGCAAAAGCGGCAATAATTTTCGAAGGGAGTGGCAGCTGGTTGCTCCGTTTTGACTTTGGAGGGACCTGCAATTTAAAAATACCTCAATTTTAAGGTCACTTCCGGTTCCAATTTATAAATAAAAATGTACATTTAATTAAAGAGGTTCTTACCGAAAGATTTCTTTGGCTTTTGCTGTATTTGGGGCTTCTTGACCGGCGCTGAAGGCTCAGGGGTGACGTTGGACATGTCGCGAGCCAATAACTCTTGCTGCTGCCAGGTCAAGTGCGTCTGCTGCTCATGGTAGGGCTGTGGAGGAACCATTGGTGTCATTGGTGGAGGTGTCAGGGCCTCTGAATTGACGTCAATGAAGGAGTAGCCACGAAATTGCTCATCAGGAACCTCCAGATGGTGGTAGCAGCCAGGATATTGACATTGAAGGGTGACAAGAGGTTGATCCTGAGGGCTTGGCTGAACAGGGTCTTCTTCAGAGGACTGCGAAGAGACAGGTGACAATGTCAGGGGTGAGAGGGACATGTCAGAGTAGATCGGGGTCAGCGGCTGGCTCTGAAATGAATTTAAAAAAGAATTAATTGCTACCAAATCTCAAATTTCCTCAAGGTGGAATTTAAAAGGCATCAATTAATTAATAATCAATTTACCATGATGGGCTGAGCCAGTAGGTATGTTCCACCGACAAAGAGCATGACCGGCTGTCCAGGTGGCAGAACAAAAGGACCCAGCTGCTGATAGACCATTGAAGGTGCCGAATCCATTGTGACTGCAATCAAAAACAATTTAATTATTTCTGTGACATTTGACACTTTAAATAAAGCCTGTAAATTTATTAAGGGGTTAATTAATAGGATAATTAAAAAATAAAATACCTACCTTTGAATGAAGTTCGGCTGGTTTGGGTTGAAGAGGTTTGGCGAAGTTCTTCAATCACTTTGAGGGTGCTTCAAGGGACTTCAGTGACTTGGAAGTGTTCAAGGTCAGGTGCTGGAGAGCGAATGAGCCCCCAATGGTAAGGGGTCTCCCTTTTATAGGCCTGCTTGGTAAGGGGGGCCCGGGGGGAAACGTTTTGCAAAACGTTTTTTCAAAATTCAAAACGTTTGGAATTTAACATTGCACATATGGGGTTATTTTTAAATCCTATAGCCTGATATAATTCGTATATATTACAATAGATGGCTTTTTATAACGAATCGAATCGAAATTCGAAATTGAAAAACGTTTTAAAAACGTTGCACTTTTTATTTACATTAAATTGTGGTATCAAATAGGCTTACAATAAAAGATATAATTAAAATATCAATTAATTCAACATAAAATAGCTTTATAAAAGAAATTAATGTCATCATGTGTCCTTTTTAACAATCCTGTACACTCTGACCATATGATCCGCTCCAGCCGAGGCAAATTCGTCCTCTTTTTTCGGATTAAATCGGATCCTTTTGACTAATTCAGTATGAGCCAAACTGTAATTAAATTAGCATACCAAAATATATAATCTTTCAAATAGAAATCACATTATAATGCTTTAAATTGCAACAAGTACCTATTGTCAAGTGTAAATAAAAGTGTAAGCTTCGGGGTCGTATCAAATTGGTGTAGATATATCCTTCCATTCTCCAATCCTACTGCTATAATCGAATTTGGATTTATAGAGGCTGAAGATACTGGAGAATCAAAGGTCTGATTCATCGCCAGATCGAATTTATCTTGCCTAAAAAATTAAAATTGCAGTTGATGAATTATTTTAACACATAAATCGAAATCTTACTCATTTCTGGTCCAAACTGCTAATTTTTTATCTCGTGCTCCAGTGACAAAATAGGCCGAATCCGAAGCCCAAGTCCCCACCCAAAGTGCCCTCGTATGAAATGACCCAGATTGATGCATCTCCAGGCTAAATTCACCTCCTCCTTCACTCTGAATCACTCTCCAAATCGCCCAAGTCCTATCCCTTGAACATGACAATAATTTGGTCCCATCTGGGCTGAATTCCAGGTCAATTACATTTAATTTATGATGAGGATATTCTCCCAAATGTTTCCATTCTTGAGCAGACCTTTAAATATTCGCTTTAAAAATGAATTTATATTTTTTTAAAATATGCTATACCAAAGTATAATGGCAGAGAATTGAGTTTGTGATGAAATAGATCCAGATGCAATCAGGGGATGTGTTGGGGAAGTCGCGAGGCATGATATTTCATATGCATGTCCATATAATTTTGCAATTTCAGGCCAAAGAGATCTTGCACGAAGGAAATCCTCATCTAAAAGATTCCCAATCTCCTCTCCAGGGCCTTCTACAAATTTATTTGAAAGCCCAAGTGCAGGTACACTCCCTCTGCCCTGGACCAAATTGTGCTCAGAGTCTCTAGCTGAAGCTAGACACGATTGAAATAATTCTGTAGGTGCAAAAGCACGTAGAATCTTCTCTTCTGCACCCGTTACAATATTCTCTCGGTGTGTTTTCCCCGCAAAAAGGTCATACCCATGAATTTGTGGTCTTCCAATCTCGTGCCAACGAACCATGCTCATTTCGGAGGGATCCTCTGATTTAATAGGGGAATGTACGCGACTTGTTTGATCCACAGAGCATGTTAATAGCCAATCTCCACTTTGATGGTAGTCTAAATCGCTTACAGCCCCAAAATGACCACATACACTTGATTTTATGGACCAATCTCCACCCTCGACCTCATCTGGAGCTTCCCAAATGGATATAGAGCCTTGAAATCCCCAAGAAAGTACAAAATCCCCTCCTTCGTTCATTCGAGCCCCGAATCCACCCGGGATTTGACCACCCATGACCCCAAATCTGTGTATCTCGGACCAGATTTCACCGCAGGGGTTGTGCCAGATTATTATTGATTGATCGCTTGAACAGGAGAGGAGTTGTCCTAAAGAAAAATCATTATTCTTAAAAAAAAGCTGGATTTCTATATGCAAATCATTTTAAAAAGGGCCATACCCCGAGGATTAAATTGCAAAGAATTAATCCAGCCTTCATGGCCGATAATCATCGAGTCAAAAAATATATTAGATTCCGAGTCTAGAGTGTGTTGTTGAAATTCAAAATCATTGGATTTGACAGAGTTCTTAGAAATTCGCCAAATTGCTATAAAAGAATCTTGACCACCGGAAGCCATGAGGGTATCTCCATTCTCTATAATTTAAATCATTTTTAGGGGTATTTATTCATTTTTTTAAAGAATTTTTCAATTTTTACCTAAATCTTCAAAAACGATACATCGAACCCAATCCTCATGCTTATTAAGCTCTCCAACAAAAGTAAATTGAGATGTATCGGTCAACCCTTTCTTATAGAGGAGTACACCACCTCTGTCAAGGCCGATAGCAAATAGGAGTTGGTCCTTAAATCTGTGAAAAGTAATTTCCATTGGAAGTGATAGGGAATAAGGGAGGTCAATGTTCTGAAAAGGTTCCAGTGTTTCTCCTAATTTAATTAAGATCGGAATTAAATATATAATGTCTTTAAAAAATGAATTAAAACTTACCCGAGAAGGTCATAAGAGTAATCTTTGTATCTCCACCAGCAGTAGCCACAAGGAAAGACCCATTTTGAAGAGATATCCCATCACAAAGATGCAAATTGGCATTTTTATCAATTATTTTTTTGAGATGAATCTGTAGCCTTTTTTCATTTAAATAATCCACAGCCCATATTACTAATTCACCATTCCCATCAACAGTTAGGAGCCAGTCTTTGCCAAAACTAAAATAAAATTAATTAGAAATTTAAAATTTTAGAATTAAAATAAAAAAAACAAAAATTAAAAAATTACATTTCTCCATCCAAATTAAAATCCTTTATAAATCGAAGGCAGTTAATCCTAGATTTGTGTCCTGGGCCAATCTCGTCCACCCTTTCATCCTATTCAGATTATAATTAATTTGATAATATTAATTAGGTACTAATTAGTGCAATTAAAATTTACCGCAAGATTGTAAATTGCCACATTATTTTTACATGCATAAAATACAAGATTGTGCTCTTTTCGGAGTTCGAGTACATTATAGGTACAATTACAAGAGGCTGCCGTGTAGTCCACCACCACGTCCATTGTGTCCACCAATTAAAAACAACACTAATTAGCTAATTAATTAAATTTACTTTAAAAACTTGCCGGATTTCTGCATGGGTTTTCAAAATATATATTTCAGCGCCTTTCATACACCTTTTAGAAGGCTATATTGACAAGATTAAATTTAGAACGTTTTTTTCGTAAAAATGAGACCTGTCGATGACCCTGACCTGGCTTAATTGGCTAAACCCGCTGACATTAATCTTAAAAGATGAATAAATGCAATTCTGCTTAAAATTAGCCTATAAAACTTGATTAAAATGAGCATTTGATCATTCCCAGACCCAAAAATGCCAAGATTTATTCATCCCAAAAATCTTGAGATCGCTTTATAATATTTTTAGGTAGGTAATTTAAGTTTAAACTCATGCAAATAAATACAATGTAGGTAAATTAAGAATAAAATTAATCCTAAGTGGATGGATTTTTATAGATATGGTTCAGTTCACAACTTCATACATTCTGTAGCTTAATATTAAACAAGTTAAAGGAATGTCTGAGATTTAAACTTGATTTGTAACTTAATTAACTCCCTAAATAGAATTCAGAAATGCAGATTTACTTAAAATTAAATTATTTATCCTTTTTTTCGAGATCTGAAGGGTTCATAAGCCCCTGAATCGCTTCATCCCAAGCCGCTGCGAAGGATTTGAATGAGAAATGCTGGGTGAATCGATCTCGGCCAGCTTGGCCCATTTGAGCAAGCAAATTCGGGTCTTTGATAAGCCGAGCCATTGCTACTGCGAAATGAGAGTCGATTGGAGGGCAAAGGAACCCTGTTTTTTCGTTTACCACCGTCTCTCGAGGTCTGAAAGGGCAATATATCAATTAAAATCTTAAAATCTATTATTTTAAGCTCAAAATATCAAAATTATACCCTCCAGAATCAACAGCAATCACGGGTTTGCTCAAATACATTGCCTAAAATAGAAATTCAATCAATTTTAAATCTCAAATACAATTTAAATGTGAAAAAAGCGTTATTAGAAAGCTGGGAATTACCTCAAGAGGAACAATACCGAAATGTTCAAAGGAAGGAGTATAAAGAAGGGCTGTAGCCTTTGCGAGGATGTTAATTTTGACATTATTTGGTGGTGAGAGGACAAATGAGACGTGATTCTCCATCTTTTCCTTTGCCACGAGATTCTTCAGGGTCGCCAAATACTTTACAGCTTCCGGGAGCCGCGGATCAAAGCCACCAAGCAATACTAGATGGACATCTTCCCATTCTGCCGGCTCCAGACATAAACGAAGATGATCTACATATGTATAAAAAGGTGAAAAAAGCCCATTTAAAGCTAGTAATTTCAATTGACATACTCAGGCTTCGAATTGCAAGGGCTATATCCTTCTTCGGTTCAAACCGATTGACGGAAACGAATAAGTATCGACATGGGGGCATATCAATCGAATCAATCTCTCCCTCTGCCTCATTATCTTGGAGTATCTCGTCAAAATAAGCAGTATTTATTGAAGGATACCTAAAATAAAAAAATAAAAATGGTTAAAGGTCAACAGTCTGGATAGAAATTGCCTTTCTAGAGTTAAGAATTTTTAAGATAAACTCACATTACTCCAGGCGTTGTTTTACATTTGTTAAAGGTTTCTGCGAATACTTTTCCTATTTAAAAAGAATTTATACTTAAATATAGCCTCTAAAATAACATTATATGCAATGCTTACGTGTAAATTCGCTGTTTACAACAATATGATCAGCCGAACTCGTTGTAATTGCTTCAATAAAGTCGATGGGATAGCGATATGCCTTCTTTGTGATAGAATCTCGGCCTGTGAGCAACTGATCCGGGAAATGACAATAGTACATGACACGGGGAAGTGGC
>JAAZTK010002049.1:0-12115 GCA_036507255.1 Megalothorax incertus
TACACGCTTATAAGCAATGCCTCGCAAAGCCTGATCAACTTCTCAGAGGAATCAAAGATAATCTGTTTGGATTTACCAAAAATTTGGCAGAGTACCAAGAGGAATGTGAACGAAGTTATTTCTTCTGTTTCATCATTTCTATCCCGCTCCTTCAAGAAACTAACTTCGCAATTCTTTGATGATAATGAATAGATCTATTGATAGCCGGAGAGCTTGACATTTGACAGGAATGAACTCATTCACAAGTTGCCATTTCTTGAGCTTCGACTTATCAATTATCAATACATTTCACTGTACCGTGTACGAATATATTTTATTTATACAATACTATTAAATTATGATTTTTTGTAAGAAATTCCAATGATAAACTGAATAAATTTTTGAGTTACTCGAATAAAGCTATTCTCCAGCATATTGATATGTATTAAAACCTATAGAGATTAGCCAAATCTTAGGGATATATGGACTTGAGGCTTTTAAACTCTTCCCCAGGCTTGGGCGAGAGAATGATTATCGAACTACTCGTAATTGACATATTATGTAGAGCCCACCTGCACCTCATGGACTTTGTCCTTAATATGGTATTTTAAAATATAAATTTTAGGTTTATATTTTCTTAAAAAATTGCAATTGCATTAGGTCACCGTTGAGGATGAAGGGTACAATCAGAGGCGAGATGCAGAGCTGAAGGATTTTTTCTATTTCAACAAATTGCTCAATCCCTCCATGAACGATCTGTCAACAGCAGTGATGGAGCACTCCCCTCAAGGTCAAGAGGAAGAGGAGGGAAATATACTCGCTCAAGGTACATTTAAAATAATTGTTGGCAAATGCTAAAAGTGCATTGATTAACCTCTAGATGCAAGAACACCAAGCCCAAGCCCACCCTCGTCCCCAAGAAGAAGAAGTCCTCCTCAAAGAAAGGGGGCTTCAATTAAAAGGGTACCTCTCCCCTCAACTCACAAAATCAAAAAGAAATGGAGACCAAGAGCAGCTACATCCACGTCATCCACCACCCAGAGAATCACGCCTAAACAGCCAGAATTACGGAGGAGGTCCTCTCATGTACCTTTCACTTCTTCCTTGGACCTAGATTCTGATTCTCCGCCATTCCATCGGACTTGCTCTCGACTTCGAAGAAGTCGAAGGCACAACCCTTGCGGCCCAAATCTAGAGGATGATGATTGCCTCCTTCGGATGAATTTCAGCAACCTTCACTCGCAATTTAATCCAGTTGAAACTCCTCCAAAGTACGCGAGGCGAGATGAGACTCTTTGTACACTGGAAGGACTTCTAAATCTTCCATCCTACCTTCGAACCGATAATTTCGGGATCGTTCCAAATCCTTCATGGGCACATGGGCATATATTCCCACCATCAACGGTTTCTCCATTCCTCTACTTGGCAAGGGTCATGTCAAGACATCCATTGTTGAGTCCTCTCAGGGAAGAAGTGGAGGAAATCCTTTCAAATATGGATTTGAACGAATTGGCTCAGATTGAATCACGTATGCATGTAAAGAGTAGGGACTCGCTCGTACCTCAAATACACTCTTTGGAGGAATTGGAAATTCCAAATCAAACCGGAACACCTGAGTTCGATGACTTATCCCACCCGTCGGAATTGGAAGACACTTCTTACTTTCAAGAGATTGACAATTTCAAGATTGAAGACTTTGTCAATTTTGATATGGACTATTCAATAATTGATTCCTCCCTTACCGAACTGGAAAAGATTGTCGTTGATCTGAACAAATCTTTTGAAAAGTCTTTCGCAGAGTCCACAACTAGCCTTCTCATTCAGAAATCAATGGATCGTGTGAGGGAAATTCAAAGTAGCATTAAATTCAAAATGAGCGAGGAGGACATGGGCATGGAAAAGGAGGAGGGTGAGGAGAAGGTCGATGAGGAAGTAAGAGAAGAGACCAAAGGCCTAGAGATGGAGGATTTCCCCGTCCCGAATTATGCTCACTTTTTGGATAAGCTGAGGATGCCAAAAGATCATCAGGGAAGGTTGGATCATGTAAATCTGGAACGAAGAAAACTCGTCGGGAAGCCATTCTCTGCAAATGATGCTCAAGATCTACTGACTGAGTTCGGAGATCGAGTAAATAGGAATGACCTCCAACACTCCATGTCAATGCCTCGCCTTCAAAACCGGAAGTCCTACTCTGGGATGCCTTTGACCAGAGCAAAACCCTTTCTAGGTTCGAGGCCCCCACCAAGCATTTCATCAAGCTCGGTGAAAGCAAGTGAATTTGAAGTAAGCCATCATCCATCCGCAAAAGTTTCCAAAGACGGATCTCTTCCTCCAACTCAGGAGCCAAAACCTGTATTGAGAGATGCAAGTTTTGTGCCTAATCCAAAGAATATCGTCTCCTACTCATTTGTCATTAACAAACCCTGCCTCCCATTTCATTCCAATTCTAATTCGATCAAGTCTACCAAGTCTAAAAGCTCAAAATCTTCAAAGACGCCAATTTCATCACCCAGAATGGTCTCCAAAATTCCAAAGAAGGTTCCAGCCAAAGATAAATCAAAAATTGGAAAGCCAGTGTCAAAGGGGAACAAGGATGAAAAGAGTGACACGATTCTGAAAAAGAAATCTTTGAAGAGAAAGGTTCCCAAATCTGATAGCGCTGTACCCTCAAAGGAGATTAAAAAGAAGGGCGCCAAAAAGAGTCTCAAATCTTCCAAAAGTGTGGGTACTTCCTCAAAAAAGAAAGTCGGAGGTGAATCTCAAGTCAAGAAAACACTGATGGCTCTCAGCAGCAGAAGCGCCTCGTTAGAATCTCGAAATACTCTAATGAAGCAAATCCTCCCATCAATTTGGGCGCCAAAACCAAAGGTGCTAAAGCAAAAATCAACCTGCCCATCAATCACACCTTCTGGAAAAGCAACGAGATCCTCATCTAGGACTAGCCAAAAGGAGAACCTCAGACCAAAAGCAATGAGCTGTTGCTCCTCGGAGAGGATTCGTTGTAAGGGTGTACCAACTATAAAGAAAGTGCCTGGAAAAGATGTCCAGGAGAAGGCGAGAGGGCTGCTCACTCCTATACCTGAGAAGCTTAAAGTTTCAAAGATTGATTCAAAGGTGGCGAAAAAATCTCAAGCAAAGCCAAAGAGAAAGTTCGTAAAATCTCTCAACCCAAATCTCGACATCCTTACATCTCTATTCAATGTCTACGATCTCCCCTACTTTAAATCAAATGCAAATTCTACGAGTATTACTAAATCCAAAAAGTCTACGAGAAATTAATCATTCGATTTCTTAATTAATACTCAACCCCAATCTCGACATCCTTACATCTCTATTCAATGTCTACGATCTCCCCTACTTTAAATCAAATGCAAATTCTACGAGTATTACTAAATCCAAAAAGTCTACGAGAAATTAATCATTCGATTCCTTTAATTAAAGCTGGGCAAATAAATTTCAAGTGAAAGAAATACGATTTAATGCACAATAATTTTACATTTTATTTGATCACTTTTATGGGTTAAGATATGAATATTGATAGAAAGTAGAGGAGAGCGTTGAGAAATGTTAATCCCTAGAAGAATTTTCAAATATCTTACATTAGAATTTGCATTACCTATTATATTGATAAATTACTATTTTAGAAAGCATGATTTCTTTATTAGGGTAGCTCTTTCCATTCCCCGAGGATATGTAATGAATTGAAAAGAGACAAGCCACTACTGCAGCGCTCATTGCCAGTGTGCCAATTAAAAAGTATACTTTTGTCTAATCAAAGATTAAAGAGTTCAATAAAAATCACGATATAATTGTCAATTATGATGTGGCTTACGAGAAGCGTTATAACGGTTTTGACTAGGCAGCAGGCGCATATGACATCAAAAAGGAGTAGGAAGAAAGTGCATACCAGGAAGAATCCCGCTATAAATTGGCTTAATTGATTAGTGGTTTAAGTAAATTAGAAATGTACATACTTAATGCAAGGAAGCCCAGCTCATACTCTGCTCCTACAAAATCCGCCCTTCCATATCTATCAATGCATTTGTTGTAGGTAAGTATCCCTTGAAATAAGCAGACACTTCCAAGCCCCTAATGGAACATGATTAGACAATTTTTTAAAGGAATTACAAAGTATTTCCCAGTTCTTACAATCTCGCAAATTTTTAATAACCCTCCACAGCTTATCAGATAGCTCAAATTGCATGAGAGACACCCGCACCCACAACATCCCATTGTGATCTTTGGTGAATTTAAAATGACTAGTATTGTAGGGTATAAATATAATCCCTAATATAAATTCATATGTACGGATAAAGGTGGAATATTCCCCCATAGGGATGACATGCTGACTCTTTTGATTGAGCATTTTTTGTGAATTTTGATGGAAATCTCGGAATTCTCAAAGTGTCAAATCTAATTCTAAAAATACCCTTCAATCCTCCTGCTAGCTGCCACCTCCATACGAGTACTGAGACATGGCCCGTAAGTTGAAAGTCTATGATATATATATACGTAAATACTTTCACTTTTCTCATGGTATAGCAAAAAAGGCTCAAAGGAAGCGGCTATTTAACCAAAGGAGGAAGCGCCTTCCTGGCCCCTTCATCCTCTACTACCTTGATTTCCTTAATGTAACCAAATTAATTTCTTATTAACAATCGTAAGGTTAATGGCTAATTAATAAATCTAGAAAAACTACGCAGTTGGAAAACCACCAAGTCTAAAAGGTGTGGACGTCATTTGTGTTGCGATCAATGCGGGATGCTGCTGGTGGAAATTAAAGGAGAAGGTCCGGGAGGACTACCGGCAAAAGTATAGGGCTATGAAGCGGAAGAGGGCTCCAAAGAGTGATCGGAAGCCACGCCGTGTCCGAGGTGGTAGGATCAAGAAATCAAAATAAGCCCAAACTTGCATCAATTCCAATTCATCGTCAGTGTTTATTTAATCTCATCTATTGTGCATAAATTGTAATACTCGTACCTAGTTTTAAAGTTTATCAGCAGTTAAAAAGTAAGAAAGTGTTTATATAAATTAACTAGGTAAATTGATGTAGGTATTATATATTTTATATTGGTAATATATTAATTTGTAGTTACTAGTCTCTAGTGTAAGATTATCAAGGCCACGACGGGGGATTCTATTGAATAAATATCCTAGTATTTACTTTACATCCTTGACAATGTTGGAGATATTCTTTATTATTTAATTAAATTGATAAGGATAATTCCCATTGAATCCTAGAGTCAAAGTCAGATGGGATTACCAAATTGGAAGTGGAAGAATTTGATATTAAAATTATTAGTTGAGGATAATTAGCCAAATTATCAATATGAGCAGCTCAATAGACACAGAAAGGGGTGGAAGAGTTAGTAGTTCGAGCCAGACCCCATCAGGAATGATTCCACCTTACGGGAAATTCGCGCCAAATCTCAATTTTGGAGGGATTGGGAACGGTCTTTATCTCGGGGATGGTCCTCCACTTTTTGCTCAGTCACAAAGGTCACTTTGGCCTCTTCCATCTATTCCCCCCTCTGTTCAAGGGTCACAAATCCTTTCGGGTCCATCATTCCGGATCCCTGGATCAAATAGCTCTTCAAGACAAGCTCCCACTATTACATACAAAGAGATCCCTTGTCAAGCATTTGGGAAAGCCAGGAAAGGACCTGGAGGAATGATCCGGAAAGAATGGAATGGTGTCAATATGTATGCCCAGGAGCCTCCAAAGCGGAGGATTTATTTAGATAGGGGACTAACTTACTTTTCTACTCAGGATAAACTCCCTATGAAGAATTCATTTGGAAAAATGACCGAACTAGAGTAAATCATGAATAATATGCTCAATTTAAGATCCTAACATTTTTGTCAATTAGATACTATTCTTCTCCGAGGTCAAAACACCGAAAGAACTTCTCAAAACGCTTCCGGTTCTATTCTAATATGGTGGGATTTGAAGATGATGAGATAACATTTTTTGTCCAGGGCAAGATATTTTTGGTAAGATCCATAATTGTGATGTTAAGGCTGTAATTTATGAGAATCCTTGTATTTTGAAGATACAAGGGTTCAAGAGGAAGCGGAAATCACCAGATGACGAAGGGGATGGCCAAGAGAGGAAGGTCACGGAAGCTATTGGCCTTCCCCGAGGGATAAGACCGGATAATTTCCGGGTAGCTCGAGATGAACAAGGAGTTATTCATTTTGAGGAAGCTTGGCTAGGATGAAAGTCATAAAATTTTTGGATTCGGTTAAATTAGCTTGAATTTTATAAAATTCGTTGTAAATGCCGTAATTATATCCGCATTCATTGAATTCTTTCATTAGGTCAAAATATTTCAAGTATTGGACACGTTTTATATACCTATGCAAATAAATATTATACTGCATATAAAATTGCCACCTGCCCCTACTATCTGAGGTTTCAAATTCTTCCGTGTTTGTCTTAGGAAAATATCTTATTCTGAACTGCGAGTATTAGATAGCCAGCTTTACATTAAACTCGAAGTACAAAACTTGAGAGCGAGATATGAGTTTAATATGTATTTATTTAATGCTATCTCTAAATGTATCGCTAACCCATTAGCGACTCTCCTATACTTCCGAGTTAAAGCCAACTGACATTTGACACTTCTGGGAAAGAAATACTGTAGTTTGAAGGAGCTGGAATTGAAAGTCTGAAATCAGATATTAAAACTCATTAAAAACTTGCAATCCTAAGGCTTGAAGACTTATCTAATTTACTTATGTTAAATTGCAAATTTACAACTAATACGATAGTTTATAAATTTATTTGCAAAGCGGAAGGGAATGCGAAGATGAACCAGTCAAGTAAGTCTTTAATATATCTAATGTGAATTTCACATAAATTTTTAAAAGTTGCTTTTAAAATTTTAGATCTTTTTGTGGGGAATCGGCTTCAAAAGAGATTGGGATTTTACTATTGGTTTTGTATTGAGAAATTGATTAATGTTGAGCAAGTTGCGGCACTTCTTGCTCTGAAGGGGCACCTGACCTGCGAGGATATTCTGGAAATTGTGAGATTAATCTTGCATTAATCAATATATGCTCATATTTTAATTATGGTTCATAATTAGATTGATTTGGGTAACGAGCAGAGCTTTTATCCAGGCTATATCGCACTTCGACAGAACAATTCTTTCGACCGAACAAGTCGGGGCAAATTGCAAAAGCTTCTTTGTGTAAGAATTTCGATATTCCTTATCAAATTTCAAATAATGAATTCATGATTTCAGAAGAGAATGATGCAAAATAATTCAAGAAAGGCCCAATTGCTCCTAGACAAGCTTACCTATTCAAATCTAGATATTTTTGAAGATTTCCTTCACATTCTACAAAACACTCATAATGAAATACTGGCTCGAATCATTTCAATCAACCCGGAAAAACTCAAGATTGGGCAAATTGAATGGGAAAAGATTGTGGTGGATCTCTGGGATGGGATCATTTCCATTAATTATATGGATATCTCCGAGTATCTGATTGAAAGTGGGGTAATCTCAATTGGAGAAGACTCTAAGCTTAAAGAGATAAGGGATAATTCTCAAAAGATGATACAAGTATTGGTCAAGTTCCTTGCCAGAAGGTATTATAATATTTCTCGCAAATATTAGTTTGTAGATATATATGTACTCCCATTTTTATAATACTAATCATATTAAATCGGTATTACTGATATGTCCCTTTACTTAGGTTTGATGGATTCAATATTTTGAAGAAAGCTCTGGAATCTGCAGATCATTCCGAGATTTCTATAAAATGTAATTTAAAAAATTAACTCATGATATCATCTAAAATGTATCGAAATATTCATTTGCAATTTCAGTTTTATTGATGCCCCCTGAGGAATTGGACTCTCTGGACTTTAATTTGGATTTCTTTTTGAGCCAATGCAAAAATCATAAAATTCTTATGGAAAAGTTGATTTACCTGGGCCTTATAGATCAAAAAGATATTCAAAGAATTGTATTAATTAGATAACTTTTATAAAAATACAAAATTTCAAAAATTGAATTGATTCTGAATGGATATTTTAACCGAATTAAATCCTTTTAGAATCAAACAACGGAGTTGGGGTGTGCTATGCTTCCAGAAATAGCCAAAACGCTCAGAAGAAAAGGCCCTGGAACTTTGGGAAAGCTAATCCAGGCTTGTGAATCTTCTGGAAACTACGAGGTCGCTTCAATCCTTTCAATCGGTCCAAAAGAACTTGCTCAAATGCCTTACAATGTGAAAGACATTTGAAAAACACAAGCTATACTGGGGCGAATTAAAGAGTACAGTTAATTACAAAGACATTTCAGGCTATTTGCTCTATCTTGGAATTGTAACCCCCGAGGAAGAAGCTTACTTTGGCAAAGTGGAGGAAAACGATGAGATAATGGGTCACATTCTTATTAAGATGGCACAAAGGTATCTATTTAATACGATAGAATTCAATTAACTTGTAACAATTGCAATTCCTTTTGGAAGTGAATGGGCATTCAAATCTTTTTGGAATGCTCTTATGCTCAAATCCTATCTCCCTGTATATGAGGAGCTCCTAAAGAAATGCGATACAATGGAATTGGAAAGAGGCGAGAATTTTGATTGAGACGAGAGACTTTCTCTGTGTGAATATTCAAGCCCTCCATGTTCTTTTGAGGGAGCTTATCCAAGAGGGAATAATTTCTGAAGAGGAGAAAGAAGATATCGTAATAGAATATTTCTCGAGTAAATAATTTGAATCTCAATTTGTTTTTGGAAATTAGGAACGGGACGGAGAAGGAGGCAAAGAGGAACAAATTCATACACTTTGCAATTTACTTCAAAGTAAACCACCCTATACAGTCAGACGCCTCACGAAGATTTTATGGGAGCTCGGAGAAGTTGAATCAGCAATGGTTTTAACTATAGATTTCGACATCTTTAGATTGGAGCCTGTTGAATGGATTAAATTGAAAGAATATTGGGGAGAATTTGTGCAAAGGGTGGACTATGAGAAGATTTCAGCTTCCATGATTAAGCAAAAGACACTCCCTGTCCTAATTCATAGGTGGAATCTTGGATTTACCAATAGGAAGCAGAGGATGAGGAACCTATTGAGATTTCTAACGAGGAGGTACTTGCACTTCCTTTATTTTCTCCGTAATGTTTTATGGGACATTTTTTTAGAACTGGAGGATACAGATCCCTTGTGAATGCAATTAAAGACCAAGTGCAATATAAAAAACTTTATGAAAAATGTAAAAACACGATCTTTTAATAAAATTCATTAAAAATTCATGTCCTTTTATGATTTTTTTTATTTACAGGTCATTTAGATGTGCGAGAGTCCATTAGATTTCAAACCAACATAAAGTTCCTCATTCAAAACACTAGGAATATTCCTTTTCTTTTAAAGGAGCTACTTCGGTTTGAGCTGATAACAAAGGAGGAGGTGAAATGCATGGTATACGCTTTGAAACCATTCATGCGTTTTTTAGGGTTTATACAGGAATTTAATTTTTAATAAGATAAATTGTTTGCTCTTACATAAGCTATGTATACTGCTTTTATTACTAATATTTTAATTTTTTAAAGGATCTTTATCAAATTGACAAACTCTACAATTTCCTATGGTCTAAAATGAATGAAACTCCCGTAATCAAACTAGCCCGAATTCGAGAATCTCTTCGGATGAGTGGTAATTCCGACGCGGCCATCGTTCTAAGCCTCAATCCTTTCAAAATGAAATGTACCATCAGTGAATGGAATGCAATTTTTGACATTTGGGGAAACTTTCTTACAATTGTGCAATATTCTGACTTGAGTGAACATCTAACCCTGATTGCAAAGGTCATCTCCCCTTTGGAAAACCTTACTCTTCTTGAACTCCCATCAAATGAGGACGCTATTCGCCTCCTCCTATGCATACTCCCATTCAAGTTAGCCTAATTTACGATTATTAACCTATTAGCTAATATGATGAGAATATTCGTTTGTATACATGTGTATAAATTTGGATATTATAGGAAACGTGGATTCCAAGAGCTGACCAATTCTCTTCTCCACTTCGATCAATATAAATCTCTTCATAAAGTCCTTATGAATACATTTTAAGATTTCCATCCTATATCCTGTGTAATTTGAATAAAGAGCCAAAGGGCACACTTATGTGTTTTCACAGTTCATTTAAAACTCCTTTCATTCCATATTAACATATGCTCCTCAGCATCCCTTCAAGATCCATATCCCTTTAGTCTCAATATAGATCTTTGTGATATAGGGCCGTACGCTTCTCCATTTATTCCTTGAGCTTTTACTCTTTGAAAACCCATAACTTGAGCAGCCTTTGAGTCCTCTTGATCCTTTTATCTTTACGGTTAAGTACGGTATGAAATATATCGAGTTGTGTTATTATTAATGGCGTGTGTTCTTCGCCGGGGGAATGGGTTGAACAGCTGATACTCGAGAGCGACCGAAGAAAGATGCTCGCCGTTTTAAAGGTTTGTAGTGTTTGTATTTGGAAAAAATGGGTGTAGTAAATAGGGGAGAGCCGCAATATGGGCAAGAAAGCCAAAGAGGAGGAGGAGGAGATGGGTGAGGAGTGAGGACACGAGCCATACTTTGACTTGGCTTACAATATGCCAGCTTAAAACCCATTCAGAATCTCAGATTTGTATGCATTTGAGTGAAAAAAGAGTTATTTGGGTGGCGAGTTTTCCCGGAGAGCGCGTAGGGAGACCTAAAACGCAACACCTGAAAAGAATGTTTATGAGTGACTGACTTGTAATAGTAGAGTACTATGAAGTAAAGGGGGAAAGAGATGCAACCGAGAGAGCCAGAGCTTGGAGAGATGAGATTCAGACTTGACGGAGGAGGACCCAATTCCAAGAGTCAGAGGAAATGGATTGAAAGAGTCAGAAAGGAAAAGTCTGAGATATGACTCTCGAGCTTCAGCTCTGGTGCATATGAGGAGCAGATGTTGACTGAGAAGTAAATGGAAATTCCCCTATGCAAAACCTCAACCTTAGAAGTGTTTCACTCTCGTAGCACTATATCCATTAAAGTAATATCCACTAGAAAAATCTTTTTTAAAGGATACGTGTAAGTACAGGCAAATAATATAATCTGATTCGTACGAGTATAATCCTATCTGGCTCAAGTCGACTCGAGTTTTTTTACTCTTGCGGGCCGAGAGTTGCACTTTGAATTCAAAGTGAGCAATTTAAAATCATATCATTCGCACTCTAAATCATTCCCCATATTCCTCCAATAATCAATTTTGGATATCCTATATCCGTATAGCACCTACTAGTACCCTTATTGCATAATGCAAACTTGCAAACTTTAAGAATTTAAACTCCTGAATCGGATCATTCATCAAATTCAATTGAAATACAGTGTAAATATTGTAAAGTAATTTCTGGGAATTCCCAAAAGCCGGAAGACCCCGGCTAAAGAGTGGAGGACCCCCACTTGAGCAATATCTACTATGTAATGCAATGTAATCCAACTGATTAATTTAAGCCAGGGGAGTCTGGTTGAGTGAATACAAAGTTGGGGTTGGGATCTCTGGGGGATTTTGGGCCGAAGGAGGAGGATTTTGCGGCGGCAACCTCACTGAAATAGCGATTACGTATCATATGGCCTAATACAAATACAAATACACATAGTGTTTATCGGTATTTCACTCATATTGCACAATCTTCAAAGTGAAAGATGTAGAAACAAAAGAAGCCAAAAGTTTTTCATTGAGTTACATAGTCAACTTTATTTTCTTCGTTTAGAAATCTTTCTTTTCCAGGCTCTCGAGTCTCCATCCGTTCAACACGTCTTCGAGTCTACCCCTCCGCCTCTACAATACAATACAATACAAAATGGAAACGACGAAGCATGCACCCAATGCAAAAAGCTCCGAGCCCTCGAGCCCTTTAAAAAAGGACGAATATTTCACTTCGATTTGGCCCCGAGATCAGAGTCTCAGAGAAGATGATATACTCGACTCCTATATAGTAAAGAGTAGAGTGAATTCGCTTTGGGTTCGCTCTCAGTTTAAGCTAAATTTAGTTCTAGTTTGCGTGGTTAGTCCCCGAAAAACGGGTAGATAAATTCCTATCCCTCAGGAGAAGGAGGAGGAAGGGGGGATATATCTTACGAG